>JAULCC010268386.1:0-12320 GCA_032358795.1 Nuttallia obscurata | reverse complement strand
ACTTCAACAACGACAATCCAATTTATACAGATACAATGTACCTAACAACAGCTTCTTCCCTGGAATGTGCCGACATCTCTCTCTTCGGTTGTTCTCCAAATGGTAACGTATTATATTTTTTAACCTATAAAGCCATTATAAAGCTCAAAATCGCGACATGTGCGTGTTGTTTTGCGAATCAATCAAGGTGTCTATCGAACTTTTGAGTGTTTAAGTATGTTTTCTACACGAGTGCTAATGCGAGAAATGCAAAAAACCAACTACAATTCGAGTATTTGTCAGCACATCATTGTTAATATTCTGAAAGCTGCCTATATCAACCGGGAATATTACGGATCCTCTCGGAACGCTTCAGCTGTCGTCGTTGACTATTAGTGACTCATGTTCTATTTATATCCTATAGATCTTCGTCAGATTTTAATTCATTCATAATACGGGAATAACGAGACGCATTCACCGTGTATACAATAGCCGATACCAAAAATCATAGAAATAAACACATTGATCTATCGATTTCAAATAATTGATCAAATATAATCTAATGAAACACAAATTCAGTGATATTTTCTATTAAAGATTATGCAAAATGGTACAAAATAACACGATTTTAAAACGTTTTTGAGCTTTATTATGGCTTAAACATTGGGTTTTACATACTATTGTATGCGGTAAGAGAGATGTTACTCCCTGATCTGATTCCTCGTATTAAAACTGTCGTATTAACGCACTTATATTATGTATATCGTCCCAATATGCGCAACGCAATTAGAGCCTTAAACTCTACCTTTGATGTTCGATTTCTTGATATTTAAGGTTATTTTTAGACAGCCAATCAGATTGAAGCTTCCAATCATGACCACGAATTAGTTTAATCTTTAGCCTGCTAAGGGTGACCGTGATGGAATTTGCAAACAGCTTGGATCCAGATTAGACTCGGCCAATTGTTTCTCCAAATATTGGGCGATTTTGATGAATTTTAAAATCTAGGCAGACGACAGTTTTAGCAGACGACATTTAACAGCAGGCTAAAGGTGAACATTATATGTATCACATTACTGTAGAAACAAATTTTCGAAATAGAAATAATAATTAAGTGCTTTGATGAAAACAGAGTGTCATTTACTACACGCTGATAAATGTTAGTTAAATGGGGAATTTACTTCTGGGATAAACTCTGAGAATTAGCCTTGACTTATGACGTCACTGTCTATCAATGTACGTCATTCATGTACTTCACTCATGTTTATGGTTTGTTTTTTTTTGACAGCGCGTATGAATACATTAAGACAAGATATATAACGAGATTTATCACATGACGTTGCATATATATTCAGTGTAATATAAACATAACGTATTTTCTTATACAAACAACACGTAACATATAAGAACCGATGCCGTCATAAATTCAATAAGAACAATCTTACTAACCTCTTGTTGTATTGTCATGTGATAAAAAGAATATAAGATTCGTTTTCACTTTATATCAAATTTTATTAGTGAAAACTCATCAGATATCCTCTATGTATATCAAAAAAAACACTCACTCCCAGATCGGAAGTAATGTGGAAAACACCTGTATATTATTGTGCTTGTCAGTCCCGTAGGAAGCAAAATTTAATTGCAGTTGGGGGTGGGGGACACCGGAAATTCATGAAGTGACCTGTCTGGATTTGGTTTTGATTTGATAGTTGGTATGATTGTATTCTTTTCTGCGTGTTCTTTTTCTGTGTTAATTTGTGGTTTTGAGGTGTCAACATTGCAAGGTGGTGCAAATTTAAATTTGTTTGTTCTTTGTCTTTCGTAAATATATGTGTTATACTTTCATTTCAGTGTTTTGTTTTACTCGCAGGTGCGTAGCTTGCCTAAAGTTTATGTGTAAGCCAAATTATACAAGGGGTCGGGGCATCTAAATGTTTAGATATATAAAAGATACACACTTGAATATGGTCCATAATTTGAATTGTTTTAGGTAGAACATAAATAATAATAATAATATGAAGAAAGAAATATTAGTAAAATGTTCAACATTTCTTTCTCAGTAAATATTCTTATGCTTGAGTAATTGTTTTGTTTGCATTTCATGTACTTCACAATTTGTTGATATTGTACTGGCTATATATGTGCTGTATGCAACTTAATGCCAAATAAAATTTATGTTATGCATAAACCTTTTGTAAGTAGTTCACTGATTATTCAACGAATTTTCTTTTATGATTGCAGAAATAAATTTATGCTACTTCACATCCTGCCAGAACGGTGGTTCATGCCTCGGGAGGGATACTTGTATTTGTCCTGAGGGATACCTTGGTGACAGGTGTGAAAATAAAAGTGAGTATTTTATATATAAACTACATTGTACCCTATCTACATTGACCTTTTTCTTAGCAATAGTATATCTCAAACAGCATTGTTAAAGAAATTCTTGACAATGTACACTCGAAATAAACATAACCGGCAATCCTATTAACACAAAATGTCTGTTTAGTGCATTAATTGCGTTTGAAACTATCGCGAAAACGGAAGAAGAAATTTTTCAGCCATAAGATATCGATTCCCGCTTGCGCTAGTTCGATTTGATTTAAGTCGTAATTTCTTGGAATAACACAGTAGAATTAGCAAGGAGGACTGGACTATTGACAAATAAGCGATCAAACAACCGAGTGTCACCAAATAAAAAGAAGGACACTTCAATTTGTATAGATTTAGGCTGGTAAACGTCATCAATTTGTCTTACATAAAATGTTTATACTTTAAAAATGGTACAGGGACTTACACCTAACAGCAACCATTAAATAAACACCTTACATCAATGGAACAACAAACTTAATCCATTATGGAAAAACAAACTTAAAGATACATTGAACAACAATCTTACAGCAAACAATAAACAACCATGTGACACTAACCATTTATTAAACAATCTTAAAACATCCATTGATCAACCATCTTTCGTCAACCACTGAAAAACAATCTAAAAACATCCACTGAACAACCATCTCACATCAACAGGCGAAAAAAAAACATCTTACCACAACAGTCGAGTAACCACATTGTAGCAACAATTGAACATCTATCTTAGAGTAACCATTTAACAATCATCTTACAACTACCGTTGAATAGCTTTCTTACAGCAAACAGTCTAATAACCACATAACAACAACCATTTAACAACCATTTGTCTTCAATCATTATACAATCATCTAACAGCAACCACTGAACAACCGTCTTACAGCAACCATTGAACAGCCAGTTTTCTGCAATCATTGAACAACAATATTACAACAACTAATGAACAACTATCTTACGGAAATCATTGAACAACAATATTACAGCAACCATTGAACAACCATCTAACAGCATCCATTCAACAACCACTTTAAAGCAATTATTCGAAACCACATAACAACAAACATTGAATAACCATCTTACAGTAATCACTTAATAACCATCTTGCAGCAATTATGTTAGTATTTCTCAATGGTGTTGCTATGAAGAAGTGTCACTGCATTTTGACCTGTTTTGTGACGGTTCCGTCTTTTATCAAGGTTTCTACACCTTATCCACTTCAGACCAAATGATAACGCATTGCAATATGTTATATGCGAAAGGTCATGCCTCGAATGTTCTTAAGAATATCCATCGACTTGTACTCAAGAATGAAACTTCAACTTTTATTATTTCGAACTATATTTGGGATAAACCATCTATTTACTAATCGAAAAGGCACCTCTGTATAATCGTAGAATAGCCCCAGTGTACTACCGTGCTATGCTTCGTTATGTATTAATTGTATCCGAAGAAAGTACCGTGTGTGCCAATGACCTCAATATAAACATCTGTGTAAATTTTATATGAATATGCTATAAATGGAGGTATGCTCTTTTTCAAAAGTCATACTTGTTTTCGGGTCTAAGAGTATTCTCGTGAAAAGATTATGTTGTTCAAGCTATTCTTTCATGACGCTGTCATTGCAAAAACAAGTAGCTAAGAAATATTAACCCCTTCATTGCCTTACCCCGAGTTTTAAGTCATATGCAAAAAGCTTGGATCCGGATGAGACGCCGAGTAACTCGGCGTCTCATCCGGATTCAATCTGTTTGACACTCAGCCAATTGTTTTGCCGAAAACTAAGGGAATCTATGAAGTCAAAAACAGGGCAGACGAAATACTGCGCATGCGCAGTATTGTTTCGAGCATTGAAGGGGTTAAGATCTGCATATTCGTCTGTGCTGTCTTCTGCTTATTGATTCTAGTTTAAATATGTTGTAAGACAAATGTAAAAAAAAACAGTGAATTGTAAAGTTGCATACAAAATCATTTCCTATAGCGTTCTCACGCAGTAGCCATCGTTAAGTAGTACTGCGTTAGCATATGTACGCCATTGCGCATGCACGGGAAGTCTTCTGCTCGAGTACACGGAGGCTACTGCGTGCGCATTCATAAAAACTTGTTTTATCCCCGTGTTGCCACCGTAGAGTTATCTATGAACTAGTAAATGTATAGCAAATGATTTGTAACAGATCTCTGCGGAAGTAGGTGTATATTTGACCTCCCTATAAATCGTGTCTTAGTTTTTGGCCTGGCAGACTGATAAAACTGGTTGTGACCTCATTATGTAAGAGTAACAGGTATTCAGGTTCAAGAAAGTTTTATTCAAAATATTTAAATTTTTGACCATATGAGGGTGTAGCTGTATAGTGGATACGGTGTCCGCCATGCGTTCAGGAAGTTGCGGGTTCGAGCACGAAAGGGGGCCTTCATTTGACACCTAAAATTGGTAATAATCAGGAAACGGACGCGAAAGTGTTTCAACAAACCAATAACTTCAACATAACCGAGCTAACCTAACAAGTTTTTTTATTTAACTATACTGTAGAGATAGATAATCCACATAGAGCACGTATGAAGATTTTTTTCTCCAATTGTTAAACATTGCATTCAAATCAATCAGCAGGCGCAGTGGTGACGTGGACATGGTGTCCGCCTTGGGCGCAAAAGGCTGTCACATCAAGTCCTGAATGTAGGCTTTCCTATGACTTTCATTAGCTTGGTACTTGGTTCTACCAAAGAAACAAAGTCAAAAGCATTGTTACTTAGCTAAAAATAAAAAGTTGTAACAAAATCATCAGCCGGTTTTGAGAAAATTCAATTACCTGTAAAACTGAATTAACAAAAGTTTGTTGGGTTTTTTTGTTTTGTTTTTTTTCAAAATATATACCTGTATTAAGACACAGAGTACTCTGAAGGACGTTAAGCACATGTAAACCATCATATCAGAACAACGACCATCGGTAAGCGCAGTCACCCGATATTACTTAGGTTATCCTGTTCAGAAAGACTAAGGCTTCGCTGCGTTAGACTGTTCATTTCAAACTAAGGTTTCGCTGGATTAGACTGTTCATTTAAGACTAAGGTTTCGCTGGGTTATACTGTTCAAAAAGACTAAGGTTTCGCTAGGTTAGACTGTTTATTAAAGACTAAGGTTTCGCTAGGTTTGACTGTTCATTTCAGACTAAGGTTTCGCTGGGTTAGACTGTTCAATAAGACTAAGGTTTCGCTGGGTTATACTGTTCATTTAAGACTAAGGTTTCGCAGGGTTAGTCTGTTCAAAAAGACTAAGGTTTAGCTGGGTAAGACTGTTCATTTAAGACTAAGGTTTCGCAGGGTTAGTCTGTTCAAAAAGACTAAGGTTTAGCTGGGTAAGACTGTTAAAAAAGACTTAGATTTCGCTGTATTAGACTGTTAAAAAAGACTAAGGTTTCACTGGTTAAGGTTAAGACTAAATAAGGTTCGGCTGGGTTATACTGTTCAATAAGACTAAGGTTTTGCTGGGTTAGACTGTTCATTTAAGACTAAGGTTTCGCAGGGTTAGTTTGTTCAAAAAGACTCAGGTTTAGCTGAGTAAGACTGTTAAAAAAGACTTAGATTTCGCTGTGTTAGACTGTTAAAAAATACTAAGGTTTTACTGGTTAAGGTTAAGACTAAATAAGGTTAGGCTGGGTTAGACTGTTCAATAGGACAAAGGTTTCGCTGGGTTAGACTGTTCAATAGGACAAAGGTTTCACTGGGTAAGACTGTTCAAAAAGACTAAGGTTTCGCTGGGTAAGACTGTTCAATAAGACAACGGTTTCGCTGGGTTAGACTGTTCAATAAGACCACGTTTTCGCTGGGTTATCCTGTTCACAAAGACTGCGGTTTGGCTAAGTTAGACTGTCCAATAAGACTAAGTTTTCGCTGGGTTATCCTGTTCACAAAGACTGCGGTTTCGCTAAGTTAGACTGTTCAATAAGACCAAGATTTCGCTGGGTTATCCTGTTCACAAAGACTGCGGTTTCGCTAAGTTAGACTGTGCAATAAGACTAAGTTTTCGCTTGGTTATACTGTTAAGTTCTCTGTATTCGGTTCTATGGAAATTCAACTGTTACTGTCTTATGTTAAAAGCTCATTTGGTATTTGGTTCATTGTATTCCTGATGGGTCAGATATTCATGATTTCCTGTTAAGCATTGTTATATTAGGTTATTTATGTATGATTTTTAGTAATTCTTATATTTTGTTCAGTTATCTGTTATCTATAATAGTTACTTATATAACACGAAAATCACTGAACACCACGTTCTACTAACCTGTCATAATACTATATGAACTGACTTAAATGACAATCGAACCAGACATAATTCACTGAATTTCTGCCGACACAATAATACTTTAAGTAAACCGAATATAAAGTTAGTGCTCATAAAAATACCGTTATCCCGACCACATACAATAGAAATTGAACCGAATATAATATGACTTCAACCAAACATCATACAAATGTAACAGATAATCATTCCTATCTAAAACAACCAATTGTTATAAAACCGAACATGATAATCAGATAACTGAATAAAATAAGAAAATAACTAAGCATCATACTTATATAAACTAATAGAAAAAAACTTATCTGAATATCAGGCATAGCTGACCCATCATTAATATATTGAACCAAATATCATATTAGTTGTTAACAAAAGACAGTAATGAAGTACTGCTATTCCATACGCTTTCCTATCTCTGGGACGTAGTCCATTAGCCCTAGATGGCAGAAAGTGCTGTAAATTAAATAAACAAACAACACCTGCACACTGGTTTAACCCTTAGCCTGCTGAAAAAATGTCTGCTTAAACTGTCGTCTGCCTAGAATTTAAAATTCATCAGAATCGCCTATAATTAGGAAAAACAATTGGCAGAGTGCCAAACAGCTTGGATCCTGATTAAACACCGAGTTATTCTGCGTCTAATCTGGATCCAAGTTGTTTGCAAATTCTATCTCGGTCGCCATTAGCAGGCTAAAGATTAAAATATATAAAAGTGTATTACATGTTATATCTAATAACACTGTAAAGTTACGATTATTATAATAGTAAATATTTTTTTCAATTGTTGCACAGTTGGCACGTTGGAAAAGGACGATTACGCGTTCAGATGGCTCCGGAATGGCGTCCTGGAAACGGACAGTGGCCATTTTGATGTACACGGAACCGTGCTCCTTACACCACAAACGGCACACGCTTCACGGTCATATTTCGGTCACAGCTTTCTATCGATGCACGGTTTGGGCGGACACTGTCACTATGCAGGCACTCCCTTTACCAATTACGGACAAGGTTCGAACTCTTACCATCACACCAACGGTGCGTGTTCAGTGTTCTGTGACTACCATACGTCCGGTTACTCACACAGCAGTTCAGTGTCATTCGGTAATGGCCACCACCATGACCACGAGGTTCACTTTTACAATACGCACGACAGTCTGAATCGAGGCTACCCGGGGTCGTCCTTGATTTATCAAAACAACCAACTAAGCATGATCGTGAATACCGGGTACTATACGATCAAACTACACACGCCTTGGTACCCGTCACACAATCAGAACCATATAATATCAAGTACATTCTCGTAAGTATTAACAGACGGTCGATCAATACAGGGATAGTAAGTTCAACATCTTGCTGGGCCACAGTTTACGGACGGACAGACTGACAGACAAACAGAAGTTTACATTTTAGTTTTAAACATAGCAGACAAATAAACTTCCTTAGATACAATTATCTAAATAAACTGAAATTTTAAGATAGTGTTAACATGTATAAAACTTCTCAATTTGAGATATGATGATTAAACATAAACTCAAATCAAAAACATAAGACGCATAGCGGTAATTACTAATTAGAACTCTAAAAAATCTATGGTGCATCCATATCTGATGTTTTAGATTAAACGCTAAAATATGAAAAATATTTGTATCGATGGCGGCTAGGGCGAATTTGAGGTACACATGGGGACGTTTTTTTTTTTGTTAACTGACCTCCTGAACACAAGTGTAAGACTTATCTCCTTAATACACTGGTAAAACTGACCTCCTTATTACACTGGTAAAACTGATCTCATTAATACACTGGTAAAACTGTTCTCCTTTATACACATGTAAAACTTACCTCCTTAATACACTTGTAAAACTGATCTCATTAATAAAACTTACTTCCTTAATACACTTGTAAAACGGACCCCCTTATTACACTGGTAAAACCGATCTCATTAATACACTGGTAAAACTGATCCCCTTAATACACATGTAAAACTTACCTCCTTAATACACTTGTAAAACTGACCTCCTTCTTACATTGGAAAAAACTGACCTCCTTATCACATTGGTTAAACTGATTTCATTAAAACACTGGTAAAACTGACCTGACCACTCTAATATACTGGTAAAGCAAACCACCTTAGTACATAAATAAAACTTACCTCCCAAATGCACTGGTAAAACTGACCTTCTTTATACACTGGTAAACCTGAAGTACTTAAAACACTGGTAAAACTAACCTAATTAAAACACTGGTATAAACTGACCTTCTTATTACGCTGGTAAATCTGACCCCCATAATACAATGGAAAAACGAACCTCCTAAATACATTAATAAAACTTACGTCCCAAATGCAGGGGTAAAACTGACCTCCGAAAATACTGGTAAAACTGACCTGCTTAATAAACTAGTAAACCTGATCTCTCAATACACTGGTAAATCCGACCACCATAATACACAGGTAAAACTGTTCTCATTTATACACTGGAACACTATCCTATTAAATACACTGGAAAAACTGACCGCCTTAATACACTGTTCAAACCGACATCCTAAATACACTGGTTAAACTGACCTTCTAAATACACTGGTAAAACTGACCCCTTAATAGAATGATAAAACTGATCTCCTAAATACACTTGTAAAACTGGCTCCCCTAGTACAGTAGTAAAACTGACCTCCTTCAATACACTGGTAAAACTGACCTCCTTCAATACACTGGTAAAACTGTCCTTCTTTATACAGTAGTTAACCTGACCTCTAGAACTATTTTTGAATTGGTCAAACAATACAGACACAACAAACATATGCAACTACTGTGTCTATGAAAAATGATGATATATAGCGTTGCTACACGGGGATGCAAATGCATTGTAATGGTACCTCTGTTTGAGTTTATAGGTAAGTAAAGAAGTAAGTTAGTATTTTGTTTTTGTTTGTTTTGGAATTAAATGTCGCTTTAACAGTCTTTCAGTCATATCGCGACGTCCAGCTCATTACAGGTGGAGGAAGACCCCCGGGGGACATCTATATACTATTTCAGGCACAGAGTGCACCCGGGTAGAATCACCGACCTACTGCAGATGGAAGTCCTTTTGGGAAGCATCGTCCGAAAGCAACGCAGAATCATGAGTAGGATGGACAACTCACAGGACAACTGTGAAAAACGAAAACTTGAGTGCAGCGATGGTCGTAAGATACTTAGCGTCGAGCCAGCGGAGGTGATCGTGGGATACGGACAAAACATCGGACAAGTATGGCGAATCAAACAGAAAAAAAAATAAACTTAATGTTTGCTATGTTATTTTATGTTGTTTTATATTGTGTTTTACTATTATCATTATTTATTGTTATAATTATTATTTAAGTATGGCCAATAAAGCTAAACAACTTATTTCCAATGGCGTATTTAAATATATAAGCCAAACAATATAAAAACTATGATTGTACCATCAGAAGGCGCCTTTATTACAGAAATACACGAACTGTCGTAGTGCACGTTGTTTACACATCTGCAACAGTGTATAAATTATATTCTTGTGTTGTTGTTTTTTTCAAGTCATCAGTACGGATGCTCTATTTTCGCGGACGGTCTCCATTTGGGCAGTGTGGCCAGACCGATGGTCAATGCGCAACAATGGTCAAACTCTTACCACCGACTTTGTTTCGGTAGCTGTGGGTATAATTACATACAAAGCAACACTCACCCAGTACCTCCGGCAAACTATACATTGGCTCACATAAGCAATATTGGAATGTGTGTTCCACAGCTGGCGACCAACGGTCTATTACAATGGCTAGGTAAGAATCCGAAATTCAGAACATTTTACAGAATTTCATACAAAACGTAATGCCTCTGAAAACCTCTCAAAGGTTTAGAGGTAAAAGATTATGTCTGCACCGTTTTGGATTACGTCAATCAAAGTGAGCACTACACCACATTTTTACACATTGCCCCGACGAATAACGCCAATACGTCAAGAAAAGTTTTATGTTTACTTACACCATACTGATTTATTTGTCCTCGACATTCTCGAAATTTACAATTTTGTTTCAAGATTGTGTTTATTTTTCATATAAATTCAATAATCAAATTCTACGCAACCTTTCCAAAATAATTTGTAATGTTCTGTTGTTTTTGTGTTTCTGGAACTTCTTTTTCTTCGTGACATCCGAGTTTATGTTCCTAAATAAAGGCCGAGATGTTGCGATTGGTCACTGGTATGGACCAATCAAAACACTTCGATTGTTTTTTCAAATCAGTCTATTTCACGCGCTGAATATAGTCGAGATGATCCGATTGTGGTATGGATCACTTTGGTTATTATCTCCGAAACAGATAGTTCCTATTCGGTTATCTCCGGAAAATCTCGGAGAAAAAATCCTTGTAAATAAGCGAAGAACAAACCTCACGGTAATTTTCCTGATCCTAAGTGAAAAAGGAAAACCCATACAAGGCAAAATTGATTTCAGTACTTTTCATTAAGATGCCATAAATGGTGTCGCTAGCTACCAACAAACACAACTTACCAGTTTTGAAATTATTATTCTCATTCATGAATGTCCTCTGGTTTTGGTAAAGATTATTAGGATGGCTTCCATCTTATAACCTCAGATGCATAACAGAGATTTCACCGATGAGGGTCTGATTAAGCATGGAAATAAGCGTATCTGAGAGTAGCGGTGACATTCAAAGCTGGTCGATTGCCATGTATAGTAAGACAGAAAACAGCAGCTCTGGTCATGTTTTCTTTGTTACTGTAACAACAAAAAACAAACACATACCTTTTAATGCACTGTTGTATTTATAAAAATGTATGTGTGACCGGAAGTTAACCAAAAGTCTGTGCAACATTTATAGTGTCAGGGTTTGCTGAGTAGGTTAAAAGTTAAAAAATTAAAGGTCTTGCCTACCTATGCTATAACATTATTTTTATATCTTCTTTTCTTTATTTAATATATTTTGGCTGAGTAAAGTATTAAGGCATTAGTTAATAGAAACACTTTCTTGTCCGTTTCTTTTTGTTAGAACCAGACCCTTCTGTCGAAAACATTCCTCCTTCGGGGCTCAAACCCAAGACCTCATGATCGCAATGAGGTCATCATGTCCACTTCACGTCATACTGCGTGTAATTTCATCTATATAGAATACTATAAAGATAAAAAGAATGTCATAACCATTCGAGAGGAAGGCTCCATGTGCACCTGTTTAGAACCACAAAACATGGCTGGATAGATTCCTCTTATAAAAGAGTGCACCATCCGATGAACCGGGATTCGAACTAAATACCCGACACTTGTTGCCTATATTATGCAAAACACTTTTATAGGAAAACGCATAAATTATAACTATATGGCCAAAATCACCAGTCAAAAGGGGAGAGCTGTAACTAATTTTGTTGAGGAGAACTGTGACAACTGCATTATATGTTTTATTTATTTATGTTTCTTTACAATAATATTGCAACAAAATATATGTTTAAAGCAAAATACAACAGGAAAAAGTCAAGTCACTACAAGCAAACAACTCTTACTTCAAAGCCACGGTGTTTGTTTTGTTATGTCCATGACTTTGTTGTGTTCTGGAATGTCAACGGCTTTGTTATGTTCTGTTTTGTCCGTGGATTTGTTTTGTTATGTCCATGACTTTGTTGTGTTCTGGAATGTCAACGGCTTTGTTGTGTTCTGTTCT
>JAULCC010268275.1:0-12321 GCA_032358795.1 Nuttallia obscurata | reverse complement strand
TATAGGGATTTCTCAGTGAATTATAACCTTATAAATTATTGGTGAAATTATAAGTTATAATTGCATTCATCCGGTTCACTGTTACCCTTTTCATAAGGTAGCTCTTTGTTTTGCGTTTGAACGCCGCATTGCAAACAGTAATGACATTACAGTCTGGCGCCAAAAACTTGACGTCGTTTTGCACCATTTTATGTTTAATACCTTCATATCTAGCACTAATTTTCATTTAAATATCTTTACAAACATAAAAGAAAGAGAATAATTGTATTTTTTCAGTGTAAGATATGAATTTATTTCATCTCGTGGAAAGCAAAAGCCAAAATTTTACTCCTGGCTTCGCCAGTCGTGAAAATATAGCCTTTTGCTTTCCACCCATTGAAATAGATTTTTATCTTACACTGAAAATTACAAATATCCTCTATTAAATGCAAGGTTTAAGAGATGTCTAAACAATGGTGTAATTTCTAAACTTAATCAAACCAAAGACCCCATGCAGTATCTTGGAAAGTTGCCTTAATATACACTATCAGTTTCTCTAGAACATTCTACAAAAAACGAGAGTTCCCGGTCATTTTCTCCCAAATTCTATACGCTTATCATTTACCACAGCCAGAACCACTCAGAAACTATACTGAATATGCTTTGCTAAATATAGCACATTATTATTTTATGTAAACTGTTAAATCCAGGTTGCTATACAAATAAAAGAACAGAAATAGGCTCGCATGGTTATATACATTGACAACAGTTTCAAACATAATTCTATGAGTCTTAGATTTTAATAGGCACATCATTGTACTAAGCAGACATTACTGCGCTAGAAATTATGACAACTCTATTATCCATTTAAATTGTGATCAGTTGGAAACTTAAATACATGATCTTCTGAAAAGAAATATATGAAGACGTCCTATTATGATCTATCATTGGATAACAAACAGTCTTTTCGATTTAGCTATTTACACCTCATTTATGTATCGGTTATTCAGATAACGCGTTTCTGCCATGTTTGAGTCACATGTATACATCTGATCGTCGTTTGAATAGAATTATGTGAAAGTTTCTATAGGACTCCGCTAAATATAGAAACTGTAAGCACTTTCAAAATCATGAAAGCTACGATCTGATTGGCTGGCTAATATTATCCAGAAAATGATGTCATTTCGTCGCCCTCAGATCCACATAGCGCATGTAATATCTAACATTTTCATGAATAGGTCTGTCATAATGATACCATTATTGTTCGCGTCTCAAACGATCTAACTAGTGCCGATGGAACCAGTATCCACTGGCATGGCTTACATCAGCGAGGTTCCCAGCACATGGACGGGGTTGCGAGGATAACACAATGTATGATATCATCTTCTTCGACCTTTGAGTACAAGTAAGTACAGTTGACAAATTTATTATGAATAATATTTTGCGTCAAATCCAAATGTCGTCTGCTGAATTTGGTTTCAAAATTTTAATTTCTGTATAAATGATAACAATTGTATGACAGGAAATGCATTATGACATTGTAGATATGTTATATGACAGCTGTTCAGCTTTTACACAACAGCAGGTTCATATGTAACGACGTTAAGGCTTTGCTTACACTGGTTAGCTGCTCTGCGGTTTGGGTTAATCCTCATTACCACAACCATGAAACAGTATTAGTTACATAACCTTCAACAAATACTACCCCTGTGTGTACTGAGGTCTTCTCTTTCATAGTTTACTTGCTCACTATGGCTTTGTTTACACCGGTTAGCGGCAATATGGCTTTTGCCTTTGGTGACACTTGTTAGCTTTTTTATATCTTTGGTGTCACTGGTAAGCTTCTTTTTATCTTTACACTGGTTAGCTGTTGTATGTCATTCGTTAAGCTCTGAAACACGCTCTATAGTGTTGACCCAAAGAAATATTCAAAGTCATTCAAACCTAGCAATAAAAATCTGTTACAAATTCTACTACTGTATCAATTTTGTCTTCTGTCTCACTTGCTGCATGGTTTTGGTAACGCTAGTAAAACTGATAAACTGTCTTATGTCTTTAGTAAAACTGATGAACTACTATTACTATATGGTTTTGCTAACACGAGTTGGCTTCTCTATGCCATTGGTAACACGAATAAGCTGTAATTCGGTCACACCATCTTTACAAAGCCAAGCGATACGAAGAACAACAGAACCTTCTATAATTCTTACCTTTGTGTGTTGCAATGTTACAAAGTATTTTCCCCCATGCTTTTGGTTTAATTTGGTGCACTTTTTAAAACCCACAATGGTAAGCTTCTTTGTGATTTTGGTTCCACTGGTTATAATTTGTTCTTTGAGTTTGACTACGTTAGTTAGCTGCTCTATGTCTTTGGTTACCGTTGTTAGCTACTTTTTGTTTATTATTACGCTTTTTAGTAATTCTGTGTCTTTGGTTACACTAATAAGCTATTCTACTACCTTTGCAACAGTGATAAGATGCTCTATGCCAGTGTTTACACTAGTAAGCAGCTCTTAGTCTTGGTAAACAACAAACACTTGCAAAGCCATAAACAAGAAAAGTATTGATACAAAGCATCAAAGGTCGCCGCTTAAGAATTGAATAAGAGCAAGGAGATGTAGTTTTCTGTTGTTCGGTACGAACAATATAAAAACCGTTGTTCAGAAATCATGTTCCTTATCTATGTTCCGAAGTATCACCTCAACGAAAAGTAGGCTATATTTATCAATGGCGTAAGGACACAAATGTACTTTCAAAACATTCAGTGCGTTATATATTAGTTTGGTCTGAAATAAGATTTGACATGTATTGAAAATAAACAGCTTTTTCATGTTGTTTATATAATTCAGTTATAACCTTCATAAGAGCAAGATAGTTTTAGATTAATACACTTATATAGTTTATGCGTAGCAAGTATATAGTCGCTATGAATTGCATTTTGTTGAATGTAAATTAACCATCGACATGGCAGGCAGGATGCCCGCGCGGTATCTAATCCCAGATTGAGATAATATTTTTACTTCTTTAATATATTTATTAATTTCATTTCTGTTTCCATTTAGATATCTTCATTATTTCTTTTTTTCAATTTTTATTTCTGTTTCCTTTCCTTTTTTCGATTTTATTTGTTTTCCTTTTAGTTTTTTTGCAATCCCTTTTTAGTTCTGTGTTTCGTTATATACGTATTAAGTTTCAGCAACTCTTTTACTTCTATGGCAAAGTTTAACCAGGCTTCACATATTTTATAAAATATTTCATTATTAAAAGAAAACTCTGACGGCTTCAAACTGGTAATCACATAAGGGAATGACGTAAAATATTTTTTTAAATGATAAAATCAAACAATACAAACATGCTACATATACTTCTTCTGTAAACTTTATTGTTACTCTTATTAGCTGTTTATGTCTTTGACTACCCTGGTTAGCTGTTTTGTGTCTTTGGTAACGCTTGTTAGCTGATCAATGTCTTTGGTTACACAGATTGTTTGCACTATAACTTTGGTTTCACTTGTTAGCTGCTCTATGTTTTGGCGACACTGGTTAGCTGCTCTATGTTTTGGCGACACTGGTTAGCTGCTCCATGTTTTGGTGACACTGGTTAGCTGCTCCATATTTTGGTGACACTGGTTAGCTGCTATATACCTTAATGTGACACTGGTTAGCTGCTCTATGCCTTAATTTTCGTTTCACGCCTCTTTCAAAGCCAAGGAATACTAGCTTAATGTGAAACATTACCTTTAATTGTACCTTTGTATATTGTAAGGTCTTCTGTTGCATTTTTTACAATTCAGTTTCTTAAAGTTGTAATAGCATACATGAATATGCCATATTGATTTTTAAATCGAATTTATTTAACACATTTAAAATATTTTGATTTTTAAATCGAATTTATTCTACACATTTAAAATATTTATCATTCGAAATAGCTCTTTAACAATGTATGGCATTACCCAGTTGCAGGACACGTATACCAAATCGAGTAAATCAAATTAATTGACATGATGTTTTAATTAACAGTTTATCGTTTAAGGCCTAGGATAAAGATAACAGTTCATTATGCCTAATGTAGACAACAGTTGATTACAAAAACATGAACTCGCCCAGAAGAAAAATAAATCTTTATGTTCCAGATTCCTGGCAGAGAACCGAGGTACCTACTTTTGGCATGGTCACCCGGCATTTCAGCGCACAGATGGCGTCTTTGGTGCACTTGTCGTACGTGAAGCACCTGAATTTGAGCCTCACATTGGGTTATACGACCACGATCTTCCTGAACACACATTGCTCGTACAAGACTGGTTCAGAAAAAACAGTGCCAGAGTATTTTCGGAAGTTTATTTTGGTCAGGAGTCAGAAGAAACGAACACAGTCTTAGTAAATGGTAAAATATGCATATTTATATTGTAGTACATATCTCTACTTTCTTCCCTTATAGTTCAGTGATGGATATATTACCGTCAAGATAAAGATGAGGTAACCGGAAGTCCACAGTTGATTCAAGCAGGAATCAGAGCCCGTGTTCACAAAGTATTTTTCAGTCTCAGCTGAGTTTGAGATTAAAATTGTTTTTCTGCTATATGTTTTTCGATTTTAACCTAGACAACTAAAACTGAATTTTGAGACTAAGAGACAATTTAAAATTTTCATTAACAAATGAAATGTCACTTTCAAACATTAAATTCAGATGCATGTATACAGTGTCATTTTCACGCTCAGCTGAGACCAAACAATGCTTTGTGAACACGGAGTCAGATATATAGCTGACGGAAATGCTAATACTGATATGTAAACGTATTCTGTTAAGCAGTAGTTAACTTGTAAGCATTTGTTCTTGTTGTCATGTTTCCTTCAAAACACTGGTTAAGAAAACCAGAAAAAACGACTGACTTTCTTAATCAATGAAATGCTTTTGTCAAGTATTACAGTCCTTCAAATTATTCGACAACACTATACAGATATATTCTGAATATGAACTGAAAGATACTCTAAATAAAATGTTCAATTAAAAATCAATAAACATGAGCATATGAAATAAGCTAAGCAGTTAAACGTACATAAAACATAGTGAATATCTAGTCAAACAAAAGGGGGTTCGCATGAGAATTACAAAATATGAAACAAAACGTCGTGACATACGAATTACTACCTTTAGTGATTCGTTGAGGACAGGATGTATGTATCAACATGTTCATTAGATACATACAGCCATACACAGCAAAAAAAAAAAAATCATAAATTCCTTTCCTTTTTAAAACGTTGATCGATTTAGACGGATATTGAATCAGTTGGTAAACACATGTCAATTCAATCACTTAAAACCTAGCAGTGACATAGTACAATAAGATATAAGTACTATAACGTTATAAAAGACATAATATAAAATGTAAACAATACCGTGAATACTACACTAATACACGGAGATGTTTTCTCTTGAAAGTCAGTGTCCATGAATGCGCATAAAGAGGTATTTTGAAAGTGGGAACTGTCACAGAGAATCCCTTATTTTAAGAGGAAGAGCATCAACTGGTTTAGGCGCAATCGTCACAAACCTTCGGTCACTATAATTATGGGCATATAATTAAAAATACATTAACTTATGTATCATGTTTTGAAAACTAAAGCACTCTTGGTTATTGTGGATTTTCAGACAAAAGTTTGTGTTATATTGGCGTAGGTTTGCTTATTTATAAATATTAAATTAACATTGAAAGAATAGTCTTAATCAGATTTTGAATTATTTGATATTTCGAATCATACTGTCTACGTAAATGTACCCCACCAATGATAGAGTACCCGTTGCGATGAATCTTTTGCATTATTTCTTCAACCGTATGTTTAAGCTATGAAATTTTGTGTTTACTGTGTACTCAGGAAGAGGGGTAACGAGAGATTTCTTCGAAAATCAAGAAAATCGAACTATGGCCTTCCCACCATTGACAACGTTTCAAGTCGAGAGGGGACAAAGGTATCGTTTCCGAGTTATCAGCAATGGAATAGAAGAATGTCCGATTCAGGTAAAATTTATTTGAATTATTAACATAGCCGTTCGTGTACAGTTTGTTTTTCAAATAGAGCTATTTTAAATATTTTGATATATTAAGAGAACGAGTCTGCTTAAACCTTTGAAATTGTTAGAAGATGGCAAAGGGACGTGACTGATGCTACCGTTTGGTGCGCCACCAGCTAGTTGTATAGGTAATGGCACCTACCTGGCTGCTGTCTGACATTTAGAACCAGAAACACTCTAAACATTTTTATTGTACAAATGAGTGCAAATAAAAAACAGAGGTACGAAGATGAAACATTTTACAAATATAAAAAAAGTTAAAGTTGGCTGGTCTTTTTAGAGTGTTAGAATACTTTTTATTTCATTTAGAATAATAAAAACTAAAAATGTAAGTTTGTTCGATACCTAAGTTCTTTTTCGCAGATTTCTATCGATGATCACAGTTTAACAGTGATTGCCTCTGACGGGAATCCTTTCGAAAAGGTTGATGTAGACTCCCTGTATATTCACTCAGGAGAGAGATATGACATTGTTCTCAATGCCAATAAGGCTGTAGATAACTACTGGATCAGGGTCAAGGGGACAGAACTGGATTGTGGTGATACCAAAGCATTTCAGGTAAATGTTTCATTTCACATATCTTAGGGAAACGGTTTGAGTCTAAGGATGAAAATACGATACCTGCTGGTGCTTTTGATATGTATTAGGGAATCGTAGAACTATTAATCAAATTTAATCAGACTAAATTAAAAGAAAGCTCTTCGGCAAATTTCGAAAGTACTTTTATTTTAATATCATTTTTTTATTCTATGTAGTGAACTTATATTAAGCAATTCTTGTCAATATATGAAATAAAAATTGTTTATTTGCATAATATATCTGTAGTATTTAATTTTCAGCTTCATTAGAATCCATATGTTTTATTCTATTTATAATTGTGATGCTGTAGAAGAATTAAATAACAATAAAAATGAACCGGGTTAGTATTTCCAATATTTCAAGGCATATACTTGATAAGAAATTCTGTTTATTTGTCCTCCGAATACAAATAAATTCGATTCAAACTGAATATATAGGTATACAATATCGCCTTTAAGTCCTTATGCAAATGAAATGTTAAGCATTCTCAAACTTAACAGATAGTATGTACACAGTATTGCTCTTATAGTCTTTTAATATGTAGTTGAAAGATCGGATGAGCTATTCTAATTTCTTACTTCAATTGCGCATCATTTTTGTTACATTTGTTTGGCAACTGTCAAAGGGCATTAAGCAATTGGTTCGAATAATGATTAGATAAATGGCATTGGCAAAAGGCGAGGGTATTCGGCAGTATCAGAACCTATGTACGAGTGTAGGTAAGTTAGTGTTTAATTACAATAAGGAGCAGATTTAAAAATGAAACCTAGATAATATCCTTTCTTTTTAATTGCATTGAGCTAGTCAAAGTCGTAATCAATCACGAAATAATATATACATGTTATTTAGTTTTGTTATTGTTTGGTCAATACTAACAGGCGGCTGTGCTTCAATACAAGGGAGCGACAGGAGACTATCCCAGCAAGCCTTTCAGGAACTACGAGAGTGCTGGTAAACCGGGAAAGGTGTGTATGCGAACGTCATATGCTTGCTTTAAAAAGACATATATTAATTAATAAACAAAATATATACCCAAAACTCAGTACACCTTTATATAAGCATCGTACGGTACCTGAGAAAATGGAATATCTATGAGTTTGATATGGAATAAAAATCAAGTTGCTAACTGCTTGTATAGTTCGGGGTTTGCTTAAGGCTGTTATCACGATATCCTTATATTAAAACAATTTATTATAGGTTTGTCAAGAATTCGGATATCTATACGTTTTCAGTCAAAAATTTGTAATTGTTAATTGCTTGTGCAGTCCATGCGATTATTCAATGTCAAGCATTCTAGCAGAGATAGTCACCCAATAAACCGCTTTTTGTAATCTTAAAGGGCGAGCTAGCAAACTGAAAACATCAACAAGAAATTTCCTGAAATATAATATTGTTCTGCAAGCTAAACTTGATTAACGGCTAAAGCATGATTGCATTTCAGTCCCTGACAAACAAGTGTAGTTGATAAAGATCTAAGTAAAGAACTGCTTTTCTATTCTTTGAAACAATTAAACATTCCGCAGCCTCAAACATAATATATATGTATACAATATTTCCCGTTTAGTTTTTATGCAAATGAAATGTTCAGCATTCAGAGACTGAAGATATATGTACGAATTGCTCGACTAGTTTCCTTTACAAATGAAACGTCTAGAAATCAGTCTGAATACGTATTTATACATATGTGCTTTTGTAGCTCCTATGAAAAACAAACGTTTAACAGTTTCAAGTTAGATAAATTGTTACCACAGTTATTCTTTTGCAAATAAAATGTTCAACAATCAGAGACGGAAAAAATAAATGTTTACACTATTGCTTTTATAGCCCTTATGTAAATGAAACGTGCGTCATTCAGAGAATAAAGATATATGTATACACAATTGCTCATATACATGTAGCCCTTATGCAGATGAAAAGTTCAGCAATCAGAGAATCAAGATATATGTATACACAATTTCTCATATAGCCCTTATGCAAATGAAACTTCCAGCTATCACAGACTGAAGATATATTTATACAAAATTTCTCATACAGCCCTTATGCAAATGAAATGCTCAACAATATGAGACTGAATATTCATTTATATGAATATACCAATATTAAACATTTATATGCTCTTATAGTCCTTGAACAAATGGAATACCCCGGAATCAGAAGACAATATAGTTGTAACCAGTCTCAGACCAATGGGGATTAACAAGATGGCGCTCAAGGTTGTGCCGGACAAGAAATTCTACTTCGCCATGAACATGAATTACATCAACAGCAATTTATATGGTCCTCGGAAGATCAGTCAGATGAACTCAATCTCAATGAAAATGCCACCGGCTCCACCCCTATCACAACTGCGGGATTTAGATCAGGTAGCGATGGAAAACTTTGATTGTTAGATACGTCATACAGCCAAAGTATTCCCACCTCTTCTTTAATTCTAGATATACAAATGAAACGTCTAGCAATCAGAGTGCGATTATCAGTTTTTATTTTTCTGTTGTTGTTTTTAAAGAAATTGACAAGAAAACAAAACACTAAGAAACTTTCCGAAATAAAGTAATAAGTTGCTTATAAACGAAAAACATTACGGCATCAATGGTTGGTTTTTATTGTTACAAAGTAGTGATTCTCGAAAAACATCTTTAGAATAACCCTTTAAGTTTGCCCTTCACCAAAAAGGAGAAATAAAATTTGACAAAAGTGTAACAAATCAACAGAATGTCACCAAATAAAATGCATGGAACTTCATTGGTTGTGATTTAGGCCGGCGTATGTCATCAGATAACTTTACATTAACCCTTAGCCTGCCAAGCGAGACCGTGATAAAATATGCAAACAGCTCGGTCCAGATCAGAGGAGTATAACTCGACGTCTAATCCGGATCCAAGTTGTTTAACACTCGGTCAGTTGTTTCTCTAAATATTGGGCATATCCGATAGTTTTAAAATCCAAGCAAACGACAGATTAAGCAGACGACAATCTTTTTTGAGCAGGCTAGGGGTAAATTGGCATAGGACTTACAAACTAGTTATGCCACATTTTACTGATCTGAGAATCAGCCCGGGTATTGCCCAAGTTTATTGTGTTCCTACTTATGATACCAGAAATTCATTGCATATTTTTATTTGTTTACCCAGAATATTTTCTGCAATGAAGAAACAATCGGCAATGTAAATTGTTCAGCGGTGCACTGTGAATGTGTGTACAGAGTACAAGTGGCCCTTAATGACGTTGTCGAGATTGTAGCAATCGACGAGGGAGTTTCTACAGCCGTACATCCGATGCATCTCCATGGTCATTCCTACCATGTTGTTGGTGAAGGCAAGGTATATGTGTCTCTCTCATTCTGTCTGTGTCTCTTTCTGTTTGTCTATCTATTCCTGTCTCACTCTCTGCTAATGTTTTCTTTGGCGAAGTGTCTGCTTCTATCTTCAGACACACAGAGAACACATTACTTATCAATGGCAAACACACAGTCGTGCTTTTCGATACAAAGAAAGGTTATTACATTGTTTACATATATTAGTCATAATAATCTTTCATTATTTGATTTTTTCATAGTATTGTAGGGAAATGGGCGGCTGAAGCCGCTCTGAGCACGATCAGAACAATCTGAAACAATCTTTACCGCTCATTTGATGAAGTTTTTTTATTTTTCACATACAAGTTGTGTGTTGTTGTTGTTTTTTTTGTGCAAACTGTAAATAGTGTTTATTCTAAATTAATGTGTTGTCTCCTGATGAAGGCTAACCGCCGAAAGCGCTCAGGAATTTTAATATAATCATTTGGCTCTGTTAAATTGATACGTTCTCTAGCTGTAACTTACACTTCATCAACAAGTTATATCTCTGAACCTGGAGTATAGAAACTGTATTCTATTTGTGTATAGAATTCTCCAACGATATATTTAAATTGTGTGTTAAACCTCTATAGATATATTTTGTTATGCACGTTGAGTATTATGGTAAAGTCACAATTTCGTTTAAGCTTGGTGTGGTTACATCACTTGCTGAAGTCAAAGAACTGGATAGACAAAACAAATTACCAAGGAACCTGGTAAACCCAGTACTCAAAGATACAGTCTCCGTATCAGATGGCGGTTATGTCATCCTGCGTTTTCATGCTAACAACCCAGGTAATGCTAATGCAATGGAAGACTCATTCGTTTATATAAATGACTTATTGACTACTTCGGTATAAGCCATCATTGTATGAAATATTCTAAATTGATATGCGAGCAATTTAAGTTGAAACATGTTGAAATATTGAACTTTTGTAGAAGAATTAATCAAGCATTCATAATCAAAAACTAGGTCAACGTACTTTTGACTATTATTTTGTAAGCAGGCTCTAGAAAATATATCCGATCGCATATTTTGCCTAAGTTCGTGTGAGAAAAAAATTCTAAATAATATCAATGATAGTTTTATTTTTTGCTTAAACCTCACAGTATTACTCTGTCAGGTGAACATACTTAAGTCAAACAAAGACAATTTTCGTGAACATACAGAAACAAACTACAAAAAAATAAGCAAATGTCATCTGACAAAAATATAACATCGGCCATTTGAATATCTTATTTTGCGAACAATTTTGCACACACATGTACATGTATATCTTCAATTTAACAGTTGGATTTCTGATTTCATTCATTGGTAGAAAATGTACCGAAATGTTACTGTGCTATCTTTCAAAGTATAACGAAACCTAAGATGTACCTTTGTGCTTATTTTTGGAAAATTATCCGTTTTTCAGTAGACCCAAATGTGTAGGATTTATAGCTGGTGAACGCTAGATTTACTGTCCTCAAAAATCACAGGGCGTTTAAGCATAATTAGTACTTACTTTCTCACTGGCATTCACCGTCTACACTGTCACGCCAGACTCAGCAATGAAGGATGCAGTCCTCCTAAGATCCTCCATCTTCCCATAAAACATTTGTCTGTAACGGGGTGTTGTCTGGTCACACATTATTCCTCCGTTACTCCAGTCTTTGACACCTCTGTAAGATGTGCTCAGCAGTCTCATACTCCAGGCCACAGTGGCAGAGAGGAGATGGGGACAGTTTGAACTTTGTATGCATGTGTGCATAAAGTCTGTTATGTCCCGTGCGAAGCCTGAGGATGATGACTTGTTCCCATCTGTTTAGTGTGTGATAGTCATCCTTGGCTGGCATCGGCTTCACATTTTTTCTCTCCTCATATGTGATTAGATTTACAGGTTGGTCCCCTGTGGCTCCAAGCTTTGCCAATTTGTTTCATTTCCAGGGACACCGCAATGTGCAGGTATCCACTGTAACTAGTTTGTGAAGTGTATTGTTTCTGATGATATTAGCTGGAATGTCAAGGCTTCAGTGACCTTGATCACCAAACAACTAAAATTGATTTTTATGATCGGAAAATACCAAAAATGTTTAACACGTGTACGAATTTGATCAGATAATTTGTCTGCGATTACTGTTATTGGTTTCGTTGTGACTAAAAAACAAAACTGAAAAAAAATCTGAAGTTATGAGACCGTTTTTGCATCAGTAAATAGTTCCTATGCTCTAAATTTTATTCAGTTTATTGAACACTAGTCAACAGGTCATTCATTTCACCCATCTAAAATCATAAATGTTTACACATGAAATCGTATGCTTAGTGGTTTTCATAATATCGGACTAGGGTCAGGAGTTAGCCTGATTTCTTTAACTCTTTC
>JAULCC010267942.1:0-12323 GCA_032358795.1 Nuttallia obscurata | reverse complement strand
GACAACGATCGTGAGAGAAGAGTTGCAGCATCTAAGCAATTCTTAAGAAGATGGAGATCTAGTGGAGACAATTTTCTCGACAGGATAATTACAACAGATGAAACTTGGGTTTATCATTATGATCCTGAGACGAAACAACAGTCAAGCGTGTGGTTAGATAAGGGATTTGAGCAGCTTGTACATCCTCCCTACAGCCCCGACCTCGCTCCCATGGATTTTGCTGTATTTCCCTACCTCAAGTCCGAGTTAAGAGGCACCAAATTTAGTGAATTCAGAGAACTCAAAAGTGCTACATTAAATGCATTCAGAAAACTTAGCAGCGGATGGTGTAAAAATGTGTACGATAAGTGGGTTCGGCGTCACGTGAAATGTGTCCAATTAGACGGAATTTACTTTGAGAAAGAGTGACGGTAGTAATAACGCCTCTGACGTTCACATAAATCTGTATGACGTTCATAGACGTCGACAGCGTGCTCTGGTGATCATGACTATGTGCTCTTCCGAGTGACACTGGTGTTATTCTACTTGGCTTCACAGGTTGAAATTCCGCCAGTGCATAGCCGTAATATCAAAATTGCTTGTGATAAGATATTATTTTTTGTTTGCCCTTACATTTTAATTTTATCGCATTTGTCTCGATAATTTCCGAACAGCCCTCGTACTACAACTAGAATCACCTGTTTTCTGTGTCTCTCATTCTCACCCATGTAGAATATCAGCTATGATATTCTCTTATAATTTATATTCACAATTTACCTCTCATATTAAAAAGCTATATCAGCCTTATAAAAGATTCAACATTGCATACCACTAATATAATTAGTATCGGTTATATTTTGTTTGTTTCTCGCTCAACAAAAATATATTAGGCGTACCCTGTGGAAAGTACGCTATAGGAGACTTTTTAACCCTTAACTGCCTTACCCCGAGTTTTAAATCATATGCAAAAACTCAGCCAACTGTTTTGCCAAATATTTAGTAAATATGTAAAGTTAAAAAATGAGGCAGACGAAATATTGCGCATGCGCGGTATTGCTTCCGGCAGTGAATAGGTTATTTGTTACAGGTTCCTCCATTTACCTAAAGATATCTTAACCCGAATATGTTACTTGAAAATGACATAGTATGAAAGGATGAGCTATTTATATAAAAAGCTTTTTAAACCTAGTCAACATTTATAGATTCACATTCTCATTCAAGTGTATAAACACATGCTTTTGCAGCTTTAGCAATTGACCGTGATAGAATTTGAAAACAGCTTGGGTCCAGATTAGACGCTGAGTAACTCGGCGTCTAATCCGGAACCAAGCTGTTTGACACTCGACCAATTGTTTCTCCAAATTTTGGGCGATTTTGATGAATTTTAAAATATAGGCAGACGACAGTTTAAGCAGACGACATTTTTTTGAGCAGGTTAAAGGTTAATAGTCATAACATTGTAATAATACAATTTGATTTTATGGGATTTATTTGTTGTACAGATAAAAACTTTTTAAAGGAAAGGACAAAGTTGGTCGTTCTAGATTTTTACAAATCTCGATAGGCACTGAGACCAATGAACAAAAGTAAAGATCTGTATTTGCACTTACACACTTAAACAAACGGAAAAGATTAGTTTATGTTTCCTAATTTTGAGACTGTTTTAACATTGTGCTTATGCTTGTGCTTACATTGTAATTAACGCTTCAGTTGTAACATATTGATATAAACCCTTTCGGTGCTAAATAAGTTTCGTCTGCATAACAATTTATATTGTCGTCTGTCTCAATGTTCAATGTGGATATTTCTTGTACATGTATTTCTGTTGAAATACAGAATCAGGATGTCAAACAGTTTGGATCCTGATAAGACGCCGACTTACTCAGCTATTTGCTATTCAGGAGAGAAGCTCTATAACAATATGTTCTTTCGCTTTAATCCTCTATATGTGCTCAAACTCTTTGCAAAAATATCACCGAGTCGCATTTGGCGACGAAGGGGTTACAGCTTTAAAAGATTTAAACATTTATGGGTTAATACGTCAAAAGTTTTGTATATCTGGTCTGATAATTGAAAGTTGTATACATGGTTTTGTTTATATTTAATGGATACATATAATAACATTATATATTAAAACTCATTTGCTTTCCAATTAGAACGCCCACGTTCATTTGGTGGGATATTGTTCCAACTCCCTGTTTCTATATGTGGTTTCTGGTTAAAACTGCCTTCAGCATTTTGCAGGATTATGGTGACTATTTATGTACGAACGAGGCGTTTCCTGTTTCGTATGGCAGATTGTTCGATTCACGAAAAGTAGCTGGGAGGAAGGAGTCAAGGTAATGACTGGTCCTGGCGAGGAAGGAATCAATGTAATGACTGGTCCTGGCGAGGAATGAATCAATGTAATGACTGGTCCTGGCGAGGAAGGAATCAAGGTAATGACTTGTCCTGGCGAGGAAGGAATCAAGGTAATGACTGATCCTTGCGAGGAAGGAATCAATGTAATGACTGATCCTTGCGAGGAAGGAATCAATGTAATGACTGATCCTTGCGAGGAAGGAATCAAGGTAATGACTGGTCCTGGCGAGGAAGGAACCAAGGTAATGACTGATCCTTGCGAGGAAGGAATCAATGTAATGACTGGTCCTGGCGAGAAAGGAATCAAGGTAATGACTGGTCCTGGCGAGGAAGGAATCAAGGTAATGACTGGTCCTGGCGAGGAAGGAATCAAGGTAATGACTGGTCCTGGCAAGGAAGGAGTCAAGGTAATGACTGGTCCAGGCAGTAGGAATTTGTAAGTTGTTTGCATTACGTAAAGTGTATTGCGATGCAGAACCAACCAGTTGAGGAGTAAGATCAGAATGATACGAAGGCGAGTAGCCGTTTATCATTTTATAGAGTAAGATTAAATTGTGTTTTAGTCTGCGAGACCCCAAACTTTACATCCTTTTCTATTGTTAAATTATTGATAGATATTAATTTAGTTGCCCCGATTGAAATTCTTGTGGCTTCGTTTTTGGATTCTATCAAGTTCATATTTATCTTGATCTGTGCAGTTGTCCTTAATAATTTCGGCATATTCGAACAGGGAGCGTATAAAAGATAAATAGATTGTTTCGAGGGGATTTCTGTCAAGCTGGTATTTGAGTTTTCGCATTATATTTATTCGTGGCCATGTTTTACTTTTTATATAATCTATATGTAAATGCTATCTGCAATCGTTACTTAGGTAAACATTTAAGCGGATGTGTCGCTGAACTTCCAGTATAGATTAGTCAGTCATTGACAAATCAGGATATACATGTAGGTCCGCTTCTACTAAATAGGTCGGCTCTGATTGGTCAAGAAAAAAGTATAGTATCCGTGGCTAATGTTTACCAAATGTGAGCCTGTGGATTGGCTGCTGATGTAAATAATACTAAAAACTATTTTTTTTTTGCAGAAAGAGTAATGTTTTCTGCCATTTTGGAGGAAAAGAGAATTATTCCATTGCTAATTTTTATTTTCTAAGTGATATTTGAGATTTTGTCAATTTTGACATTTGGAGGGAAATTCAAAGCAGAAAATAGGGTACCCCTGTTTGACAGAGTATAGTTAAAAAAGACCGTGGATCGCCCCTATGAAGGAGCTTGTTTTAAAATGACACTTGGTGCTAAATTTGACCCCAGGGTCACCATTTGAACAAACTTGGTAAAGAACCTATATAGGATGTTATACAATTATCTAAGCCCTGGTCGACATGGTTCAGCGATGTTTTAAGTTTTCAATATAAAAGTCTTAGTTAAATACGATGCCCCTGGGCAGGGCCAAATCTGACCTAAGTGTCACCATTTTAACAAACTCAGTAAAGAACATATATATGTAGATGTTTTATGTAATAAAAAGTTGTCTTGTCTTGTTCATTTGTTTTGGAATTTAACGTAGCTTTCAATCAAACAATAAACTAGTTTTAGAGATTCGTCGTTTTCAAACGGGCGTTTGATTCTGGAGAGTAGGACTTTGGAAAAACAAGAAACTCAAGATGCCGATGGTGATATTTTTAATATCAGCCATTATAGGTACACAAATCTTAGTTCCCATAGAGTTACTGTTCAACAATATCAGTTCCCATAGATATACTGTTCATCAATATTAGTTTCCATAGAGTTACTGTTCAACAATATCAGTTCCCATAGATATACTGTTCAGCAATATTAGTTTCCATAGAGTTACTGTTCAACAATACAAGTAACCATAGAGTTACTGCTCAACAATATCAGTTACCATAGAGTTACTGTTCAGCAATATCAGTTCCCATAGATATACTGTTCAACAATATTAGTTTCCATAGAGTTACTGTTCAACAATATCAGTTACCATACAGTTACTGTTCAACAATATCAGTTACCATAGAATTACTGTTCAGCAATACCAGTTCCCATAGATATACTGTTCAACAAATCAGTTCCCATAGATACAAGTATACTGTTCAACAATATTAGTTTCCATAGATATACTGTTTAAGGTTGTTCTACTTGATCTAATGTCTTTAATATTATCAACCATGTTAAAAATATCTTCTAACTAACAAATTTATTAATCAATAATTGACACATTGCTAGTTGAAATGAAGATATAGAGAAAAATCCCAAAACATGATAGAAAGTGTTATGTTGTAATGACATCGGTTACAGACTTTCATATTACTGATATATCCAGAATAAATAAGAAGAGAACTAAGCACATCCCGAAATATACGCTTAGTATGTGGAAAATTACAAAGTGACTTGTTTTCAGCTAAGAAACAGACTTTATATCGATCAGTTTCAGTTTTATTGTTTTCAATTTCTAATAGACATATACATATACATGTTATGAGTTAAGCACCTATAGGTGGACATAGGATATAATTAATATGTGTATACGGTAGTGATACACATCTCTAAACAGCGATGTATACTGATCTTAAGATGTGCACTGGCATGTATCCTTTCACAAACACACACCATTTCACACATCGATAGATGCAGCAGATTTTAGTCTTTTCACACATGTACATAACTTTCCATTTACATGTAACAGATTCGTGAAAATATAACATCAATAATATGTAATGTTTCCTTTTCAAATTTTATTGTTGCATCATTATTAATACTTCAAAATAGTATCGTTTTCTATCTTGGTTCTGATCTAATTTTTGTTTCATTGAAAGCTCGCATTTCAAACAAGACTCTTAAATAATACATTTTCCAAGATTTCTACATGTTTTGATATTTTCTAATGTGAATAACTTCGCTTTTTTCAGGCAAAGCAATTTGGTCTCTTCCAGAAATACTTATCAATAAATTTATTTCTAAAGCATGAACAGGTGGTACATTAAAAAATGAAACTGAATTCATCTTCCAGTTTATTACAAAAACACATTTTCTTTCGACTTATGATGAATTTCTCGGCTAGGTGTATCGACCGGTTTCTATACATAATTCATGATAAAAGATTCTTAACTTTGTAGTTGCTATTAGGAATTTGGTAAAATCGATTAAGTCTAAGTAATTTTTAAACCATAGACAAAATCAAAGTCCTGAAGGTACTGAGGTTGTTCGGTACGTGAGAAGTATGCACATATTTGTGCTGAAAGCTAAATCCGATGAAATTATTACTGAATAAAGGTGTTTTTTCTTACGTGTCATTTCGAACCTACTTCCCCACAGAGGCATTCTGACCAGATTAAAAAATATTGCAGAGGGTTTGAAAGTTACCATTTCTATCTTTTTTTTTGGGCAAACAGTTTCTAAGAAAAATATTTCATTGAGCCATGTAGCGTTAACTCACTCCGCCCTTGGATGGAACATTTGTTTTACGAGCCACTATAGCTGAAAGGAATTTCAAAGAGTTTTGGTCAATAAACGTTTGTGTTAATTGTTTGAATCTGGGCCAGGGGAGCAAATTTACAATTTTTGCTTACATCTATGAAGTAAAAACTAGCTTCGCCACAAGATAGCCATATCTTTCAAAGAACCAAGATATAACTAGAAGGAATTTAATAAATGGTCATCTGAGCAACATTTCTGTCATAATATTTTGCAGCTATTTCATCAGATCTAGCTTTAGGTGTCTCTGATATTTTTCAGTTCCAAGCTTCTATATATGTATCTGCTAACCTTTGTTTAAAAATCGATAAAATTTGGTTACACTGCCAGCTCCCTGGGCAAGCCATACATTATTAAAGCCATACTTAGTAAGAATTGATTTTACCAACGAGGCCCTATTTGACCATCAGGGATCAATTACGCTATCAACTAGTTGTAAACTTGCTTTATATACTTCGCCTCATTACTTTACACCACTTTATACCAAAATTTAATAATGCGTAAAAACATATTTATTTGTAATGGGCACCGTCCAAGTTCACAATAAACTTGATCAGTTTTGGTAATCTGTTTAACATTTAATATTCTCTTACTACAGTGTTAATGCGTTTATTGCAATACTGTCTGCTTTACAAAAAACAATAAAAAAAACAAAAAAATCCATAACTAAGAATTAGTAATGTTGTTTGTCAAAGAGTTTTATATAATGTTTAACTGTTAAATCTCTAAACTTATATAAGTATTTATTAATTTCAAATATTGATATATGTGCTTGTCCAGCTAGTGTATCCTGTTGTAAAAACAATTCTTTATATTCATAGCGGCTAACAATTTCTATTATAATTTTTAATCGAAAAGGGACGATTTCTTGCAACATTATCATAACTTTTATTTTACTTTCATTTACACTTAACCTACATCTATCCTAATGTTGGTCAGGAATATATAAACCATGTTGTAGTCCAGTGGCAGATTCTGAGAATAAAACAATATCATCAGCATACAATAATAAAAACAGTTTGATAATATCTAGGTCTGTACCATCTAAGCATTATCAGCTGGAAACAACTATATAATAAAAACAAAAACGGTTGTGTTTCTGACAAACACTTGTCAAAAATATCAAAACCTCACACGCGATAAATACCACAACGTGTAAGGTGCTGTAGATTTCAAAAAGGAAAACGACTGAAGACATATTACCGTATTTCGAAATTTTACAAAATTAAGAGTAGTTGTGACTGCTTCATGATGGCTTAGTTCTTTACAAACTGTATATAGCACGATATGTTCTGAATGCAATTTTAATGGTTGAATTAATGCAAATATGTAAAGTAAGACGAGGCTAACATGTATGTGCAGAAGATCTATCACGAAACTTACTGACGCATTATGCAGTGAATATTTATATGTTGCAGAAAGATATTTCTAGTTCCTTTTTGTACACATCTGTGAAATTAATTTCATTCTAAGTCTCTCTCTCTCACACACACACAGACAGACATACAGACTCTCTCTCTCTCTCTCTCTCTGTATGAGCTCAATATCTTAATATCATATTCTTCAACACACAACTGATACGTGTATATCAACTATGACATTATAGCTAATTTCTATACTGCACACAAATATCTCATACACGGCCTTTACAGCAACTTAAGAACCGGTAAAGAGTTTCATATAGACTTTTTAGTAATAACTCTGAGAGAGAGAGAGAGAGGGAGCGCGCGAGAGAGAAGAGAGAATGGAGAGACAAACAACAGTGCTTCAGTTGAAACAGACCATAGTAGCAACAATAATTACTAACTAAATATAGTATAAACCAAGCCCCGTTGAAATGAAGGGAAATATTAATAACGTGAATCTTCTAATAAAATGGTTGAATGATACAATTAATAAGACAATTTGACACATGTTTCAGTTGAATGAAAAAATGTACACCAAGTTAAGGTATTAGAAGCACTTAACAAGGACATTGGTAGTAAGGTCATTGTCTGACAATAACAATATCGATCACGAATATAAAGCATAAGTTGTCACACACTAAGAAAAAAAAACACTAGATCTTGTATAAAACACACAAGTTTAATGCCGACAGTAGTGGCTCCTTTAAAATACAGTTAGGCATTTGGAATATCTGACCTCGTATCTATACATTTGAATGTAATTCTTTCGACAAAATTGTCAAATGCATAATATATATCAAATGTTATAACTTAAAATTAATACACATATCATTTTTACAGAATAAAAGGTATATGTCCTACTTTAAGTTAAATAGATGCACCCGCTGTTCATAAATTTAGTATTCATGATGGTGTTTCAAAAGGTGGGGGCGCTTCCGGTTGTTCGAAGGACGTTCATTTAATTCTGTCATTTGTGTACCTATGTAACTCAAAGCTGTGAGTAGCACGTAGAACTTGTGGTGATTTCACGGGGAAGTCATAATGAATAATTGCACACAATATAGATGTAATAATTTGCAGTCTTTCGAAAGTTATTGAAAGTTCAAGTAGGTGCAGTCATATGCACTGGATATAGTACTGTATGTAAATTGAAAGCCAAAGAACGCTTTGAAATACGGGCCTATATGAAGGCTTGATTACTCTGAATATTTCAGCTTTGACGAGTTGTGACAGATACATGGGCCATATGCATTGTCTGAAAATTCAGTTTTAAGAAGGCACAAAACAGTTCGTGATGGTAAACAATGGTAAAACTTGCCTAAAAGATGACCTCTGTCTTGGTCATCCCAGCCGGTCATCGGCAAGGGATAAAAAGCGCGTGAAAAGTTTTATATGTCATATTTCTAATTCTTACGGACCTATTGCTCCAATATTAATACCAAAAGGTCGAACAGTTACAGACACGTTTTATAAAGACAATGTGCTTTCGAAAAGGAAGAAGAATCATGAAAAACGTAGACCTGCAACTGGACTTAGAGGAATATGCCTTCTTCCAGATAATATATCTGTTCACATGTGTGCGCTGGTTCATGATTTCCTCGAAAAGGGAAACGTGGTACAGCTCCGTCACCCGCCTTTTTCACCAGATCTTAGACACTGTATTGTTTTCAATTTATTCTTTTGAAAAAAAGCCATTCTGGGTGTCGATATGGCTCTCGAAGTGCACTAGGCAGTGTCATTTTCCAGTATCTATGGTGTGTTCCTAAAAATGTCCATTTTTTCTCCCTTCAAATAATGAATTTCAAAACTATGAAAATGTATTTCCGTCAATGGAGACTACTTATAAGGGATGAACAAATAAAGCGTTACATTATTAGACTAATATCTTAAAAACACAGATATGATATGTATTTGTTTTGTCTCAGAGTGGTTATTCTTCGAACAGTCTTTAGAAATATAAATATCGATATCGCTATATATTTACAGGAGAACGTCGACACGTAATACCTTTGCCATAATATCACTGGGCTACGTTAAGGAAATGATCCAAAATGATGAGTAATCTTTTGTTCGAAAACCTGTCGTTTTACATCACCTTCGTCCGCGCACCATCGTGCAACCGGCCACTTGGCCAACAAAACACACCAATACTTTGTCAGAGCTTTGAGATTTATATCATCCAGAAGGACAAGTATTAAGAAGTTTCTCTTTAATCCTACTTGTCTATCCAAAGCCACATCAACTTGAAACTGGACCCAGCTGTCTTTTATAGATTCCTTGGAAATAACAGCAATAACATTTTCAGAAGAATATATGCAGTCAACCATATTTTCAAGTTTTGATCCACCAACACCGCCGTCTCTTTCCCATATATGAAGTTTATAGTTATGTTTTTGCTCCATAAAAATACGGAGATCGTGGTGAACAAACTGGTCGTCATTTGATGCATATATGACGTAACCGTGGAAGTATCCAGTGTCTGGGTTCATTAACGCTCGCCTTTCTGGGGTTATCATCTTCGCTTTTATTTTATATATCGACAATGCAATATACCAGCGATATCTGTATGATACGACTAACACAACTGAAATTACAATCAGTGTCGAACTTACGCACAAGACAACAATCAGCAATACATTTCTACATGAGCTTTCCGTAGGACGATAGTTAATGAACTTGGTACGGGACATATCGGATGGCGTTGAGCACTGGTAATATCTTGGCCATTCAACCAATGTCATATTTCCAATTCGTCCATCATAACCTATCTTTGTGCGGAACCACAACATGTCACACGTGCAATCAAAAGGGTTAAGCGCTAAATCTAAATAGGTCAAAGTTTCAGTGAGTTTCATTGGAAAACTGTCTTCTTTGATGACTCGAATATTATTCGATTGAAGAGTTAATTTTTTCAAACTGACTGCATATTGGAATGCATCGCCTAATGATTTTAGTCGATTTTCATCAAGATTTAATATCTGGAGCTCCCTGAAAGCTTTCAAAAACCCTTCTGGAAGACTCGATATCCGGCACCGTACTGCTGTGAGTTTTCTCAAACGTGTCAAAGGACCAAACATCCGCATTATATCTGTGTCATTAAGCCTGTCAAACTTATTGTAGGAAATGTCCACCTTCTGCAGGTTGTGGCAGCCTTGGAAAATATATTGCGCAGTGTCCTGTTTGAAAATTATTAAATTTTGTTTTAGGTCCAAAGTAACTAAACGCGAATTGTTAAAAGCATATTTTTCAATTGTCTTTAGGTGACCGTGCATATTTCCTACTTGTAAGTTAAATAAATTATTTAGTTTTGAGAAAGCATTAGTTTTGATAGTTCGAATAGAATTTCCAGAAAGTCCTAGATACTGCAATCTGTGTAGGCATCTCCAGGAGTCTTCAGTAAGTTCGGTGATGAAATTGTTCTTTAACTCAAGGTGCCTGAGATTCGTAAACAAAAAGTGTTTCTCGGTTGAGCAAAACCTTGGTGCATATCGAGCAATTTCGTTTCCGCTTAGATCTAATCTCTCCAAACTTTTATGTCCATCGTCTACGGAAAGTTCTCGAATTAAATTTTTCTGTACGGACAATACTTGTAAAAGATTTAAAGTTTCAAATACTTTAAAGTTCAACGATTTTATTCCATTTTGGTCTAGGTATACTTTGACCACTTTTGCATTAGACAAACGTTGAAAAAAGGAAGTGTTTAGCTCTGTTAACCCTATATTTCTCAACCATAAGGTGACATTGGCGTGTGTGTGAATGCTTCCAAATGCTTCAGAAAGCTGCGATATGCTGATATTGCTATTTCCATCAAGCGCAATTTCTTCAATATTTGGAAATATTGAAAATACATCTACGGAGATATTAACAATATTGTTGTTTCGGAGAAACAGTTTTGATAAATGGAGTTCAGTTATATTTTTAAATGTATCTTTCGTTAATGATGGTAAGACATTTTTCTGAAAGTACAGTTCCGAAATATTCAAAGGTAAAGGTGGAATGTAGGAAAATTTCTTATTGTTAAATGCATTACAATATGCGGTCTTTGCCGAACAAGTACATAATCCGTTTCCACAAGGGTAGTTTCCACTGCTGCGCTTGGTGGTTTCTTTCCCATCCACATATACATGTAGATGGACAGCAACGAAGAAGAAAACCAGCAATTTATACAGATACATAACCAAACGTTGTTATATTCCAATTTATTATATGATGTGTATTGCAGATTTTGTAAATTGCCGTGAACGAAGGAAGTATATCACCTATTTGTATTTGATTTATTTTTACTGAAAGTATGTTTTTGCATAAGTGATTTTTGTAATTACACAATTGTCCAAGTATGTTTCAGTGTACAAGCAAACAGACTCGCTATAAACAAAACGATAATGTTTAAACGTTCGTCTAAATCTGTTATTCTGTTGGCGAAAGAGTATGTTTGTATAACACGAAGTATACGAGTGTGTAGACCTGTTACATTAAATGTGAAGACGTTTATTCGAAAATTATTCCAGTCCTCGGCTGTGGTCATACTCAGAAAATTCTAAAGCTTGTATTGTAGACGACAGTATGTCTAGCTATAGGTCAGAGATTTCGATAAAGCAGTCTTTATCCGATGCTGATTGCTCATCCGATGTTAACGGTTACGGATGGATTTCCCTGTAATCTTCCATATCTGCACAAGTGTCAGGTAAAACGAAGGTGAACTGCCGTCTCCTATACAATAGGATATAACCTGAAATGTTCAAAATAAAATTATAATTATGATAACAATGATAGCAATACTAATAAAAGTTATAATAATTGTTTTCATGATAAAAATGGTGAAAATAATTTAAATGAAACGATACAGGTTTGAAACTCGACTAGAGAGTTTTAGTTATAACTATTGCCTCATATGCCTCATGCAAAACGTACATTTAGGTTGTCATGTCGAATTTAGAGAATATCGTGAGTTAACCAGAAATCCCTTCACTCTCTCTCTCTCTCTCTCTCTCTCTCTGTATAATATATGGTAAATGTATGGTAATGGGCGGCTAAAGTCGCATTTTCACATTAAAGAAGCGGTTCATGACCGCTTATTTAATGTATT
>JAULCC010267609.1:0-12329 GCA_032358795.1 Nuttallia obscurata | reverse complement strand
TATTTATATATAGAGGAGGTAGAATTTTTCGATATTTGGCTTATTGAGCAACTGATTTGACTTATTGAGCGACTGATGAGGTGTCTGTGAACCGTGAACCTACGAGGTAGCGAAATGGTAGGTCTAGCGAAACATTATTCATAAATCGCATTAACAAGTGCGATAAAAATGTATCACAAAGTAAATTTTTAAAATGTCTAGGTAAATAATTGCATAATTTGTAACATCTGATTTCTTTAAAAGGATCAAAGTAAATGCAAGTACTTACATTCTGTCTAGTACAAAAGTTGACTTTCGCGGGATTTTTCTGCACAAGCGGTGCGTCGTGAGATATACATAGTTGCAAAACTGTCGCTCTCTGCAAAAAGAGACCTAAATAAACAAAAAGAGACCTAAATAAATTAACGAAAAGGACACCCTTAAATTACGGGATAGGTGATCTATTTCGGTAAAAACCTAATCCTTTGTTGATCAGTAGATCGAACATACAACATAGTTGATTGATCAAGTTATCAAATTCTACAATCTTCCAAAGTGCAGAAGTTGTAAATGGCTCCAAATCGGACATCATACCAGTCACCTAGCTCAGGCGTCCATCTGGGTTTTTTCCTTGGGCCTTTCCTATTTTTAATCTATATACACGACCTCCCTGACTTTGTTAGATTCTCTAAAGTACGTCACTTTGCAGACGACACATCTTTATATATGACACTATTTTTTTCTGTTGCCTCTCAATTCAGACAACTACAGCAAGAATTACACCAGCTTGAGACATGGGAAACAAAATGGGATATGAAATTCAATCTATCAGAATGACAACTTACCAAAAATAACCAAACGAAAGTCTGTCATACCCACACAATATCTTCTACATATAATACCATCTTAATTAGGTACAGAATCATCAATCAGCAAAATATCTTGATAAACCAATATCAAATGCGACATTACAAAAAACAATCTAGCTTACCTCGCAAAATCAAAGTTCATGGCGCTATAGTAAGGCTCCAGCTCGAGTACAGCTAAACCGTCTCGTGCCTTTATGTGGGAGCGGTCACTGACCAACTTGTGGCTGGGGTAAGCAAGACTTTGTCTCTTCTTCTCCCTCCTTATACTAAGCTGGGATTTTCAAAGAGCGTATTTATCTCAACTCAACTCTCATTTTCACACTCCAATAGCCTATCAACAAAATCCTACGTCTAAGAAGCAAACCTCCACATAAAAACATAGGAATAAGATCGAAATATCAGGTGATATGCTATTTGTAAACTGCCATTCAGTTATAGAGAAAAATGAATATGAAAACCTAATTCAATTAAAACCTCCTAATTCAAACCACAATACCTGTTAAAGATTTAATTTGAACAAAATATTGGCCCGAAAGCATGCAACACTATGCCATTGAATTTTTTTAACCTAGACCAAGGTTATATGTACACCATTTCGCAGAGACAGGATATGTCCAATTGGGAACTTAGATTTCATTGCTGTTAAAAAAGATATAATTTGGAGTTGACAAATTATATACCCTTTTCTACCTGAAAGACTCAAGAATAAAGAAAACAGGAAAATTGGGAAAACTTTTACTATGGGAGATGGATTTGAGGCCTCATTAAGAAAGGCCCAGGCGCCAAGTGGAGGTGATTCCCAGACTGGTGATAAGCATATTCATAAAAAAAACAACAGATTGACAGTTTCTTTCACTGTCTTTCAAATGCTACCAGATATAGATGCAGGTCTATATCTTAGATCATAGAAGTTGCCAGAACAACTGTGATTCATATCACAGTATACTTACATACAATCTATTTGGTAAGTTTATTTATTAATTACTTTATTGTTAACTTTAGTGAAATAAAATTGAAATTGTTGTATTTATGAATTTCTGGATTGTTAATGAATATTTGATCTCTTCTTGTAATTTCGTATTTAAATCTTTTGATTTAAGACTACAATACCAGATAAATAAAAGGAGAACCTTCAATACTAAACGGACAGAAGTCTTGATTTTTATCTGACTGAGCCCGTGTCAACATTATTTGGATTGATTTCACACTGGAAATCTGATGTGATATAAACTGTCATGCTATGGTGTATCTGGCAAGTATGAAATTTGTTACAAACATAATTTCAATTACGTTTTCTAGTTTCCTTTAGTTTGAAGAGACGTTCGGTTAGATATCTGTCACGGTATTACATGTGTATAAATCATTGTTTTTTATATTCATATAATTATTTCATTTGATTGAAACTTTCTAAACCACTCAAACAAGATGTTTTCAGCTATAACATACGCTAGCACGATTGTAGCTAAGTACTTTTGTCTAAGCGTTTTATACAGTAGTTTGGAGCAATTGAATGTGAAAATAGTGACATTCTGATTTGAAAGAAACTGGAAATTAATTCTGAACTCACTATTATAAAGTTTGTTTATTTGGGTTTTATGTCTGTTCGACATGGTTATAGTCTGATAAGGTAGTATGTTATCTTTTCCTACTATATGTGGTGGAGGAAGTCTCCATACAAGCTTTCCCTTGATAGAAACACTGACCTTCCGTAAACTTGGTTCATAGCCTTTTTTTCGTGCAAGCGATAGTGACTCGAGCTCGATACGATGGCACAACCCAAGTTATGGCAAGTCTATGAATCGAACCACTGAACCACGGCCGGAGTTCCTGGGTTAGGGTTAGTAATCTCTTATAATTTCACTGAATATAAAATATAAATGCATCAAAATATAAATTTTCTTACTAGAACTTGGAGTTAGCATATTTTATTTTCTTAAATTGAAAGGTTTTGCGTTTGCAACAGTCATTATGTCATGGAGGCAAAAGATATCTCTTTTTTACTTATATCAAGCTAAAATGTATGCATTGATTAATTAGCTGATGGAAGCAACCTTTTTGTTTGCACTGATCTTTTAGCTGATGGAAGCAACCTTTTTGTTTTTAAAAATTAAGAGGTAGTCCTGTCATTATGTCTCCTCATAATCATACTAACTGTAGCCTTGTTTTTTCATATATAGTCTGTACGCCTTTCCATCTTCAGATGCAGTTGTCCTCCACCCACTATCTCTATGTATATCATCAATAAAAAGGGACCTAAAGTAAAACCATGAAGCACGCCTACAGATATTTTTATGTTTGATTAGGAGGGTTCCACTGCTAACTTAAGCCTTTTGTCATGTAAATAAATACTCATACAGGACAGAAATTTACACATACTTTTTGTCAGTTTTTTCCCATGCTACCAAATTATGCTTTATTAATTAAATTCTACGTTTGTGCAGTTTACAAATACACAAGGTAAGATCAGTTCTGTCAAAAGCTTAACCAAAAATCCATTACAAAAGGTCGGTTGTAATAAGCAGTAAATTATTTAATTTCGGTGTAGAAATATTCATGAACCACGTGCTGTTGCGCACGAGCAACGCAAGGAAAACATTTATACCGTCTGTTGCCATAGATACACAGGTAATTTTAAAAGCAATTGCATAATCGATAACCCCACTGATATTTTTCAATGTGGTGTAAATCTTTTACAGCACGTAATACGGTATATCATGAACAGAACTATTCAATAAAATACAAGTATTAAGTTTATTTTTTGGGTCCGTGTATATACCACGTCCCAACTGTTGTAAATATCAAAACATTTTCCTCGTGCAGACAGAGAAAGTGATTGCTTAAGTAAAATAAAAAAAAAGTTTTTTTTCCGTGTTAGGCTGTTTCAAAATTACATACAGATTAATTAGTTTGTTAATCAGTAACTTCTAAAATAGGAAGCAAATATACGTTTGACCCATAGAACTATAATAATAATGCAAAAAAACAGAATTTGATATTAAATGAGATCTTTGATTATAAATTAACAGATTTATGGAAAAAAAATTTTTACTAATTCATAATAATAAAAAAAAAAATTATCCCGTCAGGGACTTTTAGATCGAGGGGGCCTCCGTGACCGAGTGGTTATAGTCATTGACTTGCAATCTCTCAGCCCCTCAGTGCTGTGGATACGAATCCCGGTCTGGGCACTTCTGATTTTTCAAGTGAGGAAGCCTTCGAGCTGGCATGCGGTTGGTCGGCGGTTCTATCCGGGTGCGATCTGTGCCTGAAATAATGTACTGAAGTCCCCCGGGGTCTTCCTCTTCCTGTTATGAGCTGGACGTCGCGTACACTCCCATTGCAGTGTGTATACGAGATTTGACTACGTTCACCCGCTGCCTGAACGACCAGTTATTCTTGCTATGGAGTAGATTAAACCCAACCAATGAAATACACGCATTTCACAAATCACAAGCCTGATCTGATACCATTTATCATTGGCTAAAAAATGATATCGGTGGTCCGATTCGATTATTTTCCTGGAGTTATACCCCTTTATGGACTTAGATTATTGAAAAATGAATGGTAGGTTGGCGGTTTTACCCGGGTGCACTCCGTGCCTTAAAAAGTGCACAGGTGTCCCCCAGGTTCTTCCTCCACCTGTACTGAGCTGGACACACGTGGGTGGGAGTAGCTGAATATCAATCCCACGTGTATCTCACTCCAACGATGTGTATAAATCGGTATCTGTGAAGGTGTAAGCCAGTGTGCCGTGGTTGCAATATAGGCCATCTGTTAATGGCCGATTTACAACCTGACGATTTCTGATATTTATTAGTATAATATTTTTGTATTTTCATAATTATATTTTTTCGGCGCAATATAGCCTTTGTGTGCTGACGTGCCGTAAAACCCCCATTTCACTCACTCACTCACAATCTGACGATATTTCATTATTTCATGTAAAGCACCTCGGGTGTATATATGGAAGCCGCCATCGTGAATATTTGCGGTCACATGATAAAAACGTGGCAGAGCTCGCCATTAACAAGTGAAGATGGGTAAATGCACGTGATACGCATGCTTCTCGCTGTTATGACTTGAAAGAGGGTGGTAAATTAATTTCTTGAAAGGTACTGTATCTCTTCTAAACATTTATACCCATTCGAAAGTGTTACACTCCATTTGGATATTACCAGTGTTAAAGTTATCATAAAATGTCACTTTAGTAGAATATTTGCCTTTGAAATTATCGCAAAAACAAAAGTTGAAAATTCTCATGCACAAGGTATCGATTTGCGCATGTACCAGTTCCATTTGATTCAGTTAGGCCGTTATTTCTTGTGGCAGGAATCTAGAATGTGTACTCTAGATTGCTGCTTTTGGTAACAACACTATACAATTTGGAGGTGTATTGGCGAGGCACGTATATAGGTACTTTAAACAAGCCTTGCTGGAGAGCAAGCTTTTCCAGTGACGCGGTTTAGCTCTCTGCCAGGGTTGCAAAGTTAAACAATCTTCGTCGCGGTTTAGCGACCACGCAATATCTAATCCCGGGTGAGAAGGACGCGTTACAGAGGGCGATCAAACAACCGAACTACTGCTAAGATTTGGGCCAGATAATGTTCTCTTCTTTTCTGGTTAATAACGTAATTAATAATTGATTCCAGCCTCAGGATCAATAAAATAAATCCTTTCAACATGAAAAGAACTGGCGTTAGCCTCTGCTTTTCGAGGACCTCTTTAGTAGAAATATCCCCAAGAAGTTCGGCAACTGTACTAGCAATTCGATCCAATACATGTGGAGCACTACACAGATAACTCCCGAGTTACAGGAAAATGCGATGCATCAGTTTCAAGTAGTAATTTGTCCCTAGGAATAGAAAGGAGCGTCTCCTTCTGCTCCCGATTAAACTGGGAACTAATCAAGAGAAACTAAAATAAGTATTGGGGAAAGTTTCCAACCAGTTTCTTACTACCTGTCTATTCCCGGAAAAACAATGAAGTTAAATTTTCTGGTACACCTGTAAATTACTCTGCAAAATATCTAAGCATCTCATGCACACCTCCATACCAGTAGGATCTCCCGCCGCTCCACGAATATGCAGGACTAACACGTGATGAGTATCTTAAAGAGGCAGTTACTCCCTCAACTGCTGTTCTTGCCGGTACCAAAGATCATGAGGCAAAATAGGATGATCTAATCCAATCTCTCCTAAACCCACAACTGCAGAGAAGCGCAAAAAGCCTTCTAATTGTTGGAACTTGTCTTCAGAGATGCACCCCTACCACAGCTCGAAATCCCCGAGAGACTAGATTAACCAGATCTTCACCTGATGGATAAGTTTCTTGATCGCAGTACACGGCTATTCATCCAGACACATCTACCACGTATTTCTGTGACTCCTCCACCGGCATTGCCTGAATCACCTAATTTAAGTTAATATCCACCTCAGATGTTACCTTTTAGTCCACCTGTCTAAATGAAAATGGCTATCAAAAGCGAATACCATTGGCTTTATGCTTGACATATCTTCTTCGGACTCCTCTTCCTCAAGAATCTGAGTTTCCTTATCAGATATAACTGAAAGAGAAAGAGACGGGTCTTCCAAAGGTACGACGAAGTTCTTCCAAAGCCGTCTTTGTCAACAGGTTAGCCAACACCGTAAGACAACGCCAGTGAATCAAGGCAGCTGGAGAATTAATAGGTTCTAATGAAAATGAATTGGAAATTTTCCAGCCCATACTTAGGCACAACACCCTCATGGCATCAATATTGGCAGGAAGCATGGTCGATCATGAGTGTATCAAGTTCTGCTGATTAATATGCTCTACCAAATCTTGCAGACTAGCGGCACCTCCTAGCAAGCGTTGGGTAATACTTACTAGGCAAGCATATCTTCTCTGAGTAACTTCCTCAGAAGTAGGAATTTCCTCAGCGAATATAGAGAGCATATGATCCTCAACTAGGTGCAATGTAGGGTATGTGGTCTCCTTCCCACAACCCCAGATAGTACATATCACCACTTTCCTCCCTGATACCCTTTTGGATGTCCCAACTCGATTTATCTCCTGAATTCCAGGACAGGAATCAACATTCGACGTCGACCAAATTGTCCTTCCTGTAACTCTACTTTTCCTGAACTAACATTCGACCTCGAATGGATTCTTTTTCCTTTCCCTTCTAATATTCCAGTTTGGACGGGTCTCCTCTGTTGTTGCATATCATCAACAGGGGCTTTCCTCTTCCGAGACTGCAAACTGCTATTAGTAAAAGTCTGAGTCTGGATAAGAACTCTTGGTTTTCGAGTTGATATAGAAACAACTCTCCCTGTTGAAGACTGTTGGACGGCTAAAGATGACTCCTCCAATCTGGGTCTTTTTTTTCTGGAACCTGCTCCCTAACAACTACTGGGCTAAACCTTACAGGTCTTCTTCCCGTCCACTCTTTCTTTAGGAGAGTTTTCCTCAGAAGAGGACACCTCTAATTCCTGTACAGGCTCAACAGGAACTGGGCTAGAATCCATATCTAAGTCGATAGTAAATTGTGTTGTTTGAAACTCCTTCTCCATCTCTCAACTCAGGGGTGGAAACTCCTCAAAACACCTTGAAACAGTACTTGTTGGAAATATCCCTTTGACAACCTGACTATATAAGTAAGGACGAAAACTGAAAGGCAGCTTCCGCACTAAAGAGGCTGACGCTGAAGTCATCCTGGTTTTCTCGCCCTCCCTTGCACGACTGATATCTTCATCCAATAACCTTTGAATTGAAGGTGAATCAGGCTGTCGTTGGTGTTTTCTGGGTGCTGTCCCAGAGTGTTCGAATACCCACTCCCTGCTTGCTCCAAATACAAAGTGGGCGTCAAATGACATGACCTTTAGCCAGTGACGGTTTTTGAGTTTCCTGCCTTATGAAGCCTGAGATGCAAGAGCATCAAGTACATCCTCTGTCTTAGATATCTGTCTTTTACCAGCAGAGAAGTATGGCATTAACAGCTTGTCTGTTAAATCTCTTGGCTTCATTAGAACATCCAGTAGACTCAAATTCTTCACTTCCTCAGAAGGATCCCTTTGAACCTGCATCTGTTAGAAACAAAAAATAATAAGATGTTTTTTTCGTAATACAGTAAAGCGATCTAGCAATATCTGCAAATTCTTAATAAACGTTCTATGATAATTAGCTAGACCTAAAATAGTTCAACATCCTTTGAATTTTTGAGAGTGATCCAATTTTTTACTGCTGCAATATCAGATTCTAAAATCTCTAAACTATTATTACTTACTATTTTACCTAAGAATTCCACTTTGGTCTGAAAACATATGCATTTCTTAGGTTTTATTTTCAGGCCATGCTCACGAAACCTAGAAAGAGTTTCTTTCAAATTCGAAAATCGATCTTCAAAGTTCTTCCCTAGGATCATTATGTTATCATGGAAAGCAAAAACTATTTTCCATGTCAATCCTCGTAAAACTAGATTAATTGCTTTTAAGAATGTTGGCGGGCTGTTCGTCATTCCATATTGCATTTTTACAAACTCTAAAAGCCCATACTTTGTAATGAAGGCAGTCTTCTTCCTATCCTCCTAACTAATCGGAATTTGCCAGTAAGACGAATTTGCACCCAATTTGGAAAACCACTTATTTTTAGACAAAGTATCCACACATACTTCGACTAAATGTAACGGATATACGTCTTTCACTGTCACAGCATTAACTTGGCGATAATCTATGCAATACCTGACTATTCCATTGCGTTTACGCACTTACACAGGTGCCGAGGCCCAGTCAGACACAGATGGCCTGATTACTCCAGCTGCTAACATCTTATTGATCTCCTTTTCCTTATTCTTCAGAAATTTCAGTAGAGTCCTCCTCAGTCTCAATATTACAGGCCAGTGAAATTTTCTGAGTCGAAAGAGTCTTCAGCAAACACATCCTGAAAATTGCAAATGAATTCTTTAAGTATTTGTTTGTTTGTTTTGTTTGTTTGTTTTGGATTTTAACGTCGCTTTAACAGTGGAGGAAGACCCTGGGGGACCTCTGTACACTATTTCAGGTACACAGCGCACCCGGGTAGAATCACCGGCCTACCGCAAGCCAGCTGGACGGCTTCCTCACTTGAAAAATCCGAAGTGCCCAGAACGGGATTTGAACCCACAGCGTTGAGGGGCTGAGAGATTGCAAGTCAACGACTTTAACCACTCGGCCACGGAGGCCCCAATTCTTTAAGTAACTGAAATTGCACCTCATTCAGGCTGTTCTTTGATGTTTCCAACATTTCTAATAGACTTCCAGGAAGATCTTTTTTTGACCTTGAGAATGTTCATCTTGTTTCAGTATAGCCCCGTCCTCAGGAATAATATTTGCTTCTGTTGCAGTTCCCACTAACATTCCTTTCTTCAACACCTGGAAATTATCAGTAAGATTAACTGCGCATACACAGGTTGGGTTTTTCCCGATTGAAATGTACTAGGAATGGCACATTTTGATTGACCATTAGGCTCAATGTAAAATTCTTCCATCTCTTGATCCAAGGAACACGGAATCTTGATAGCATGTCCAGGTGGCACTACACATCTTTTAATCTATTACCCTCTATACTTTTGGAATATTTTCCTTAAGGTCTTTCTCAATGGAATAACGTGTTTGCCTATTGTCATACTATTATTCTTCATATCCAATATTACCTCATGGTAATGTAAGAAGTCAAGTCCTAGCAACATATCGTCCTCAATAGGTGCCACATTCATTATATGATCATGCCCTACGTTTCCCAATTTAAAACGCACAGGACTACTTTGAATCCATCCATAAACATCTCCCTCCCAGCTGCACATAGTTAAATGTTGCCTATGATCTTTGGTTGGGGTGTTTATTTGGCGTAAATTTTATCCGAAATCAAAGTAGATTCTGCTGCGGTGTCCAAAGAGCGTAAACGTGTTTCTGACCTATCTGTAACACCACTTTATACAGCGGAACAGATATTACGCTATCCACATTTATTATTTCTATTTCATCCTGAGGTATAACTTAGATCTTCTCTTTCTTTTCCCTTTCACTAGCCTCAGAAAGGGTTGTTTCTTCTTTTAGACCTTTGACTTCCGGGCTGAGGAGTCAGTTTTCACTCCTTCCCCTTTCCCTTTTAAATCTTCAGCAACAAAGTGCTTTTTTTCTCCAGAGGGCAGTCTCTCCTAAAATGACCCTGTTTATTACAGTTAAAAAATCTGTAACTTGGTGAAGTGGGTCTGCTGCGGTAGTTTGGACTTGGTTATCTTGTCCTCTTATTAAGTCCTCCCTCACTCACACTTTTAACTAGAGTGGAATCCAATTTTGATAAGAGTTGCATCAAATTTATCAGAAAGTAGTTTAACACCATCTAAAACCAATTTGTTACAGGTCTCTACTGTGGTCATTCTCTCTTCTACACCTTTTGATGGCTTCAGTATTGATCGACCTCTTTCTTTCCTTTTCGTTCACGAACCTCATGAACATATTCTTCTTTATTCTCCATTCTTCTTCCATAATAGCCTGGTGAAACATATTCTTCCTCTTCTGAAGATTCATCAGAGAAGGAATCTTCCTCAGGTTCATTCCAAGTATTATACACCTTTACTTCTTGTCTATTTTTCTTATGTTGTATTTGTGGCAAAGTCTCAACAGCATTATACCACTCTATAGCCTCTATCGCAGCGTCCATATATTTTGTTTATTGCAACGTTGCATGTTTACCGGCCTCAGTATTGTTGCATCCCATACAAAACTGTAATATGGCATTTTTCCTGACAAAAGGTTCATGTAACTCTTTAAAAGCTTTTGCTACCAGCATCATAATTCTATCGGCTGAATCCATTAATTTTTCATCCTCTGTCTGTTTAATGAACCTGAATTTGGCTTGTAGAGTCTCTACAGGTTCCTTTCCTTTGAACCTTTTGTCTAATTGTGCGGTCAGTTTTTTGTAAGATGGTTCTTCCCCAATCTCACACAGCATGCTATTAAAATTCGCCTGCTTTGTCTTTCAAACTCCACACTAAAGCATTCCTCTTTTTTCTTGAAGATCTTCCAGAAGCTTCCGCGTACGTCAGGAATTTCTGTTAAAAAAGGATTCCAATTTGATCTGCCATCAAACTCCAAAGCCTTCGGTAATATGGCAGGTTTGTTCCTTCCTCTTCTCTCTTCTACTAGGTCTTTCCTCATGGGTGTCACTTTCCTCACCATCGCTATCATCATCAGACATTTCCTCAGTATAATGATGAGACCGATACGGTGGTGGTTGTTCCTTAACATCTCTCTTTTAATCAGGAAACTACAACTTCTCTTCCTTGAGGGCTTGTCCTTAGGTTTTCTTTGATACTCATCAATAAATGACGACGTAGCATCAATAAACTTGTCTCCCATATTATGCATATATTCTGTGTTGGGTGTGAAATCTATACAATATAACACAGCTTTACTCTAATTTAATCTTGGAATATCACCAATATTTTTGTATGTAATATTGCTTATAGTACACCTAAACTGAACAATATTTTTTTGCTTCTCTTTTCCCAGCCCTTTGAATTCCTTGCAATTTATACTTATTTGCAAAATTAATTGAAATTTAAGGAAGATAATGTGCCATTTTGATGCAGTGGTATAGCCTCAGTACACTCTTTAATCACAAAATTATAGCAAATATTCACACACCTTCGTAAATATTTATATTTTGTCTCGAATGCTTATATTCAATACTTAAATAAATCTGGTAATAGTTACCAAATTACCAATACTAGCTTTAAATTGCTTGAAATATTTACTATGCCTCAGTAAATGTTTATAATTATTCTGGAAGATTATTATAATTATTTAATATCTATGACAACCACGTCTTAAATATTCTGTAAAAGAATAGAGTAACTATTCTCTATATGTCATGAATAAATTAAAAGACTAACTCTCAAATTGATGTAACTTGAAATTCTTTACTCTGGAATAAAGAAGAAACAAAACTTAAACTTGCGTATCCAAAAACTCATAATTTGTTTTTTTTCCTATTTAATCATTCCTAGTTTCCAGAATTTTATATGAAAAAATATTTCACCTTATATAGCACCTTCGTCCACTAATGTCTTTAAACTCCTCAAAAGCTTTCACTACAATGGTATGTATTTATTTCATTCCAGAACTCGATTTTATTACAATAGCTTCTGGTGCTAGTTTAACATGTAGTAGTGTGAGACTCTGGATGAGATGGTTCGTTTTCAAACTGCCGGATCAGGGATGGACTGGCCAAGATGCCTTGAGACATGTAAGTATATAAAACGCTATCGGATTCATAATACATGATTCGTTCAAGTTTCCGTTGAGATACATTGTGGAGCCTCCGTGGACGAGTGGTTATTATCTTTGACTTGCAATCTGTCAGCCCCTCACCCCTGTGGGTTCGATTCCCGGTCTGGGCACTTCGGATTTTTCAAGTGAAGAAGCCTTCCAGCTGGCTTGCGGTAGGTCGGTGGTTCTACCC
>JAULCC010267608.1:0-20299 GCA_032358795.1 Nuttallia obscurata | reverse complement strand
CTTCTATCCCACGATCGGTTTTATATCTATTTGCTGAATAGACACATGTCACATAAGTAACATGTTGATCTTTCTGTTTGCCTGTTCATTATAAGTAAAACGTAGTCTTCAAAAATGGTATTACAGGGATAACCAAACATACCGTTGATGCTGTAAGACTGGAGATGCTGAAAGGATCTGAGACTCTGCCTTCAAGTGTCAGAGACAAGGTCTCTATATCTGGTGTTCCTTTTACATCTTCAGTTACTATATAGCTAACATCTGAGCTATTGGCTACCTTGACCACCTGTATGTCTGGGAAATCACCTGTTCATAAATAATATGTAGACACGTTTGAAGAAAGAACTTGTACAAATTATTCCCAATTAATACACAGTTGTGTTCATAGCATTATAATGTCACAACTGGTACTTAGATCATCTAAAACGGCCAATACTTGTACCTATTATTCATTCAAAAAAAGCTCTAGTACTTCATGAAGTTGATATGAATTGTAACTGACATCTAAGTGTACAACTGACATTAAACCTGACCACTCTACCTATACAATATGTACAAACCGTAATCTTGATCAATATCTGTGCAGTTTATCTAGAAATCAAGCGATTCAAGAGATAAAGAGTGGACACATTTTAATATGTAATACATGTATTACTTAGTTACTTTAATTGATTAAAAACTGCAGTATTCTATAGCATTCTGTGACATGATATGGATTGATAAACATATCTTTTATCAACTTATTTATTAAGATTTTTATATGTGTATTTTATGCAACATGTTTTATGTGTGTTTTAAGCTGAATAAACATCAATCAAACTACTACAGATATATAACATTTGCAAGTCATTTTTATTGGAATCACAGTCCGTTCTTCCTATAGTCTATAACATAACTGGCATGTTAATTTGTTTTAAAAAATCCATTTGTGATGACCTTTAAACTCCTATATGAATCTCACTTGTGAATGGTTTTGTCAAACTCTTTGCATGCCTACTGTTTCAATGTTATGAGCTTTCCTAATAAAATATTTCAAAACCCCTTGAACAGTTCAGCAGATAAAGAAGGATTACGATTGTGAAAGATGGATAGGCATTAATACCAAAACCAATATGTCTCCCTAAGTATGAATCAACGCATAAATATTTCCTTCACACTGTCAACAGATAAACATCATTCAGGAGTTTGATATTTGGAAAAGCAAACATTTCCTTGTTTCTTTGTGAGTTTAGGAAAGAAGGTATTTCCTTTAAGACTGAGCAAAAGTATTTTTTCAAATATTGCATTATATTTAGAAAGTTTTATCTTCAGAAAAAAAACACGGCTTATTATCTTAATTTTATTGTGTACTTAACTTACCTCTTTTAGATTCAAAAGTGAAATTATATGATGCACTCGTAGATTCTTCATTGCGGACAACATGTACATATTCTCCACTGCCAAATATAGGGAGTGTATTGAAAGCTGTCTCTACAGTTTGTCCATCAGCATATACTGCATCAAGAGGCTCTGAAATGTCATACAGTGCCTTAGCCCTACCATCATATATGTGTAACATTGTTATGGAAGTTATAATATAGCTGACTAAGATATGACGATTATGATGATAATGTTTGGATACATATCAATGGAACACAGCCGTTTCTTTATTAGTGTCAGGCTTCAGTAACGACTTTAACATAAAATGATTAGTAACAGTCTAGAAAATAATTATTATAAAGAGTGGTCAGTCTAAAGGAACAAATTTAGGGTTGGGCTTCTTACTGTGGAGTCAAAATTTAGAGATGTTTTTGATTGTTTACGTATGACAAACGTTATGACTGGATGATTAGAAGAAAAGGAAACCGTGCATGGGTGTGCGTACAGTCGACGCTTGAATTGAAAAGGAAAGTAAGGTAGAGGGGGTACAGTAAAAGGATAGTTTAAGGCTTATAAATTCAGGAGTGGAGACAGAGATACAGTGAATAAAAATTGTTAAATTAAATTATGAGGTGGAAAACGCTTAGAGAAGGTGATCAGTCTTGATTATAATGTTATTTTCATCACCGAGCGAGTAAGGTGCGATGTGAAAATAATTCGATAAATACATAAGTCAGATTCGGAAATTGTTTATCTTCGTTACATATAGTAGAGAATTTGAGGTAATAATTTTTAAAAGATAATTGCACAAAGTTGAAAGTGACTACAAACTCTTTATACAGAAGAGTAAAATAACTCAAATATGGACAATTTGAAAAGTTTATAATGAATAAATTCAGAAAGGCAACACACATACAGAAATGGACAGCTAAGCAAACCCGTTTTCAACTATAACTAAATCAACTTGAGGAAGAAAAGTCTTCGTTTACATACTGAAGGAAAGAAAGTATAGCGACATGGTTATAATTGGATTTCCCACAGGCGAACTTAATTCATCAACAGCTGTATTGTTGACCGAGTTATGTTGATTAGTTTGAAACAATATGTGGACATCCACCAATAGATCACAACTTTCAAAACATGGTTAACCATTCATTTAAATTCGTGCAGCATGTTTTGATTTTAAGTGTAATTCAATGCAAATGGAGGTAATTTGAAAATATCTTATTTTCAACTAAGTACTGCACCTACAGAAAAAAGTGGCATCACCGATTTTAGACCGGTTTTTATTTTCTGCCTTTTTTCGCATACATGGAATTAAAAACCGGTCAATTTGCAGTCATCCCGATTTCATGTGAAAATATTGCAAAACAAGCTTTACATGGAAGGGACGCTAAATTAGTACATTAAGTAAAGTTAAGATCAATCATCTCAGAATATTTCGATAGCGTGTATGATTAATGTATTTTGCGATATAGTACCTAGGCAATATAACCAATCCCAAAGTATGTCGCAAAATCTTTCTTTCCTTTTGTATCTATCTGAAAGAAAATTAGAAGGAGAGCTTTCGTGAGTAAGCGTTTTGAGAGAAATGCTGGACCAGAAGAGACGGATTTAATTTAATATTCTAGATTTGTTGACTTGAAGAAAAACAATCAGGCTGTAGAAGTTATGTAGAGCAAATGTGTCTACTTGGTAGGCAGCTGGCAGAACCTGATGACGACATATTTAAGCATGTTGTCCACAATTGAAACCCAGGAACGAGACACATTGTGTTTACGAAGGAGTTGAAAACTGTAGAAGAAGTGGTAAAGGCAGCCCGGATACTTGACCAACTACCCTTAGACCGTTCCACAGTTTTTAATATCAAATCCAGAGACCTTTAGAATTTCAAAGACCAGATGCTATATAGATGCTATATAGAATGCCTCGTGTCTTAATTGTGGGAAGCCATGTCATCAAGCACGGATGCATGTGAATTTTAAACAGTAGGGTTTCTGGCCTGTCTTGCAGATAAATGTGGGGGATAGGAGGAAAAAGAATTAAATCGAGAAGGAAAGTAAACAAACATTTTGAGACACAAACAAAGGGAGAAGTGAAAACAATTTGATAAACATAAGAGTAAGCTTAGAACACAATTCTACACTTGCAATGAAAGAAAGTGTAGCATCAAATTGTGTGAGCCTTTACATGTTTAGATGAAGTGGATAAGACTATGAGTTTCAAATTCAGATTTTAAATTAGCTCAAACCAAATACAGAATAACTGTGAAGGTACAAGGGACGATTGCAATCCCTATAATAAACGCAGGTTAACTTAAGTATATATATTCCATATGTTTTCATAAACTCAAAACTGCTATCTTTTTAGGCCGTAATCTTTTGAAAGAACGAAATGTTTTGGTTAATTTTGGCAATGTCACGCTCCATATTCAAGATGACTTGTCATGAAACTCAGAAAGGTGTTTGGTCATTTATATGGAAAGCAAAGTGAGTCATAAAAACTAAGTCGCTGAAGAAGAAAACCCTTCAATGATTTTGCTACACAAAGACGATGTGCTTAACTGGAATAAGTCATGTGAAGATACAACTGACATGGTCAACCACAACTAAATTTCGGAAATGATTCCATTTTGTTAAAAGATATTATTCAAGTAGCAGCATATTTCATTCTCAGAAGAAAATATGAGAAAGGTAGAAATAGGGTACTATCTAAGAGACATTGATTCTGGCAGTATTGAAGAACTCCTACATCATAGATGCTAAGGCTGCACTTAACTATGAATTATCGGATTTATATTAGAGCATTGTTATAACTAGACTACTGGTCTGCCATGTAATGACACTCTGAATTATAAAACAAACAAAACCATCTGATTGCATATACTGCATAAATAAAAGAGTAATTAAATAAATACACAGTTGTTAGCTTTAACCGTATGGAATAAATCATCATTTCTTATATGCTTTTTCATCATTTAAAAGAATTGTGCATTTATTTATTACCATATAACCAACCGGTGAAATTATAAGTTATAGTTTTACTTATCTGGTTCGCTGTAACCCATTTCATAAGGTAGCCTTGTGCTACGCGTTAAGACGCCGGGTTGTAAACAGTGATGACATCATAATCTGATGTCAAAAACTTGACGTCGTTTCGCGCCAATTTATGTTCAGTACCTTCAGATCTGTCACTAAATTACCTTGAAACATATTTACAGGCATATAAGAAACAGAAAAATTGTATTTTTTCAGTGTAAGATTAGAATTGAATTCATCTCGTGGAAAGCAAAGGCCACATTTTCACTTCTGGCTTCGCTAGTCGTGAAAATAGAGCATTTTCTTTCCACTTGATGAAATAAGTTCTTATCTAATACTGGAAAATACAATTATCCTCTGTTTATTATATATATTCACTCATAAGTATAACATAGCCTTGCGCCGTGGTCAATCTTAACCCTAATTTTAATTTGAGGTTTTGATACTGATCCCTCGTACGTTGAGTATGCATATCGTACATTGAAGTATAACTTAGTATTTAACTCTGTTATCAATGGCATGATAAATCATTGATTTCATGTTGATAACTATGTTGATATCCATGCTACATCTACTTGACAATGTTTACTTCGTTACTTAGTTTTGAAATACTCAGTTTGAACGATCGGTCAGTAAAACTCTTTTTTGTTATAACTTAATATATGCATGCTTATCATCAGCAAGTTAAACAGGGGTAATAATACATACATTACTCTATAGATCAGTGGTTAAAACGAAATTGAAAAAGACATGAAAACATTATGTTAAACAATATGCCTCCCCCAGAGATCAGTTGTGTCAGAAACCTGTTGAAAATTGGGACTTTCTACACTTGAACATGTCCAGCATATTATCAAAGTCATCTAAGTTAGGAACGTTAGTCAATTTTAATTTTCTAGCTATCAACAGACAAGCTTTTCTGTGTTTAAGGACACACTGACCCTGACCTTTGACCTGTTCTCATCAACATCATCTAATAGACATGTCCAAGACTCCTGCCGATTTTGTGTACCGTAGGTAAAGTTATCAAACATACAAGCTTTTTGTGTTCAATGTCACCGAGACCTTGACGTTTGAGCTGATTGACTAAACATTATAATTTGATGTATTCGCGTCATGTCCAACACCCTGCAAATTTGGTGACCCACATACCCAGGCTCCCTTAAGTTATCAAACAGACACACAACCAACAGTGCCATTGTGACCTTTACCTCCGATCTCATGACCTCATAAAGTGTAGGGGGTTTGTACTCCTCATAACCTGCCGATTTTGAGGATGGAATGTCAATGCGTTTTTGTATATCAAGCGGGTATTAATTTTATAATCAATGCTTCTGTAACAATAACATTTCACATGATTACATTCAAACTATCAGGGTTTTTCCTATTCATCCCGACCTCACTGGCAAGTTCTAAGGCTATTGGTCTAGACTTTCTCTAGCAATCAATCGGACATTTTCTCGTAATCAATGTGACCTGGACCTTTGACCTAATGACCTAAAAGAAATTCTACCCATCATCCCCTGCTTCCACATAAAGTTTGAGGACCGTAAATCAAGATTTCTCTAGTTATCAGTCGGACTAGACGACTTAAATCAATGTCTCTGTAACCTTGACCTTTGCCATGATATCCTCAAACAAAAAAGTGGTCTTCTTCTTCACATCATCACTAACTTTTCTCTCAATTTTGAGGACCCTAGGTTTAGGCGTTCTCCAGTTATCAGTCGAAAACGTTTAGGTATACCAATGGACGGACGGAGGGACCAACCTACCAACTGACATGTTCAAAGCAATATACCATCTTTATAACAAAATGAGACATGGTTACTTCTATAAGCAATGCTTACCTGTAAAGACACCAAACAAACCAAACCTAAATGATCCTGAAGTGTTCACACAAACGGTCTGAACTTCTCTTGTGTAACTGTGATTAGCAAAATTGCTAAAGACCAATTCCTGAAGTAGTCAAGTCATTTAAATTAAGGCTTTATGTTGGATTATAACGTCTTTTCACCCAACAAGTTTCAAATCAAGTAAGTGTGACATGCTGGACTTGCTTTTTATCTGTCTGCCCAAAAAAACTAAACATAATTTTAAATAAAACAAATAAAACCTTAGTTCCCCAGATTTAATGTGTATGTACTAAATTAAATTTATTATTTCTTTTTCATGTAAATAGAAATTGATGTGTGTATCCTTTACTTACCTTAAATGTTTTTAGACAGAAAGAAAACTAATGTTCTTTATCATGTTTATATCTACATGGAATAATGTCAAATGTAAATCAACCATAGCTCTATGGCATATTCAGTTTAACCCTAATTATTTAAATTACCAGTACTGTCAAATAGATCAACGATTATTTCACCAGGACTTAGAACAAAACTAATGTATACAAATCTACAAAACTATTGAACAGACTGACTGAAAAGAAGCACGCTTTTTGTGCGAACGCTAAATCTTGTCAATAGATGTCCTCATAAATCGATATTGTATTTATGCATCATAGATAGTTGATTAACTATAAATGTGCTTTTATCAAATACACATATTCTTAACACGTGTATTAAGTATACGTGCGAAGATACAGGACTTGCAACTGGTTAAACCTAAATGTAATCAAACAACAAATGCTTCCCCTTGCATCAGAATCTTACCTGCTCCTCTCGAACCACTGTTGATCTGACGGCAATGGTCTGGACCTCTTGTATGGCCTTCTTTGTCCAGGTATTAGTGAATGTTGTATTAAAAAACTTGACCCTCAGATGAACTAATGCTACACCACTGTATGCATAATGGATCACGTGCAATAGATACCTGTCAAATATCATTATAAATTTTATTAAGTTGTTAAAAGGAATATTTAGTCGGTTGTCTATAACTAGACAGTGATTATGACAAGTAGAACCCAGAATGCTTATAAACCTACCATTTGGTTGGAAAGGTTAGTTGTATAGTTGTAGAAATTCATCTGTAATGGCATAACATATGACACAAACTTCTACCAGACATAATACGAGTATGACCTTTTATCTTTGTTGTTGTTGTTTTTTCAGAATGTGTCTTTTTGTTTCAAACTTGCTCCAGGATTAAGCTGGTAACAAGGCAGATAGAATGAAACTCACCAAGAAAGAGAAAATAAAATGCGAGAGAACATGATGATCCTGTAATCGCTCAACTGAAAATCCTAGATTTAATTATTTGGTATATTTACATTTTTTCATTAGATTCCTTGTTAAGATAACCTTACCATAATATTTTTCAGCAAATATCATTGCTATTTACTTGGCTTAAGGTTACATAAGCGATTCCTCTTTAAAGAATTCTAATATATTCGGAATTGCTTCCAGTGTTTTAATCAATAAATATCTAAAAGCTTAAAAACCCAAACTGTCAAAACATTTAGTCATCAGCATCCCATATTTACACTGCATTTTCGCTAATGCGAGCTTACACATATGTCTTTCAAGAAAAGTCATGTGATGCAACTCGCCGTGAACCTAATCTTAACACCCTAATCATTTTTCGCGTGGCGTTCAAACAGTTAACACATCGTAAATACAAAATACAATTTAAAAAATGGTTATATGTTGTTGTTGATTTAACCAATACTCAGAACATAGTTCTGATTATTTACAGTAGATTTCATCGGCCGAGTTTGACAATGTCATGCTAATTATATATTTTGACACATTTTGTTCATTTCTTCGACAGCTCTAAATTCAGAGTGTTCAGGTTTTGAGGCCGAATAAATAAAGGTGAGTTATAAAAACATAGAAGGTTGGTTATCCAAACGGTAGCGACATTGTCGTAACAAAAAAGTACTTCAACACCCGCAAGTATGCATAGCAAAAATTGTTTCCTCGAAAACATAAAGGGTACATTCTACTGATAGTGTAGCATTATAGATTTGAATGAATTCTAATGGAAAAATATCTTGTAAGACGGCAGGGAAAGCACTAGAGTAATTGCGTTACTATGTTCTTCTGGTGAACATTTGAGAGAAGAGTTTGCAAACAGTGGTCCGGATTCGGATTATGTTGATGAATTTGTAGATTATGAACAGCCATAGCTACGATCGCCGTTAGAGGAAATTGAATCTAATCTTGATGCTGCATTACTTGATGATAATGGTTTTGTTTAATTTGCCCAGTCAGATGATGAGCTTAAAAGGGATTTGTCACTATTGAAAGCGCAAAATTGGGTGATTGTATATCTTCATCCTTGGCAAACAGGATACATACAGGTCTTATAGAAGCAGGGGTTTTAATTCTACGCGAATTCACCTATACAGTAGACGTCCGGCACATACAATTGGCAAAGACGTTAGAAGGTAGTGATACAGAAAGTGATTTCAATTTGAAAACGTTCTACTGCTTCTAAGCTGATGACATGCTCAGACACATGGAAAAGTTTTACTAAAGATCTCTGTTTCTGAATACAATTGAGCGTTATCAAATGGAATTTGTAAGTACACTTTTTAATTTTAAAATATATCCAAGCAAATACAATTAAGTATTGATGAAAAGGACGGGGTAAAAAGAAGTTGACGTTATTATTGGAAATGAGAACAGCTGTATAATGTCAGCCCAAAGATGATGAATTTATCTCAATTAATTTTCTTGCATCAAAACCTAATGGTAAATTTAGACCAGTTATCAATTTAAAGCAGCTGAAAAAATTTCTTAAATATGAACAGTTCAAATTAGAGACTTTTAGTTATGTGTAAGTTCTGGTACAGAAAAATTATTAGTATGCATATACGGATTTCAAGGATGCTTTTTAGTGTTCCTTTTTATGCAGATTCTCAAATGTACACTTCCTATAAGACTTGAAGATGAAATTGAGAGCTTTTGTTTCAGATTCTAATTTAAAAAATCTCACTGAGTTTCTTGACCGGGAACTGTGTTTTTCGGGTTCAGATCTAGTTGTGCTTAAAGTTGTCACACCTGATGGAAAGGTTAAAAATCTATTGACATTGCACGTATCTGTTAGTTGTTAGGATCAAACCCTAGCAGCTTTTATTTGATTAGTTGTGAATACTTTATTGCGGTTTTGCAGGGACCTTTTCATTACAAGCCTTTAAAGAGAAACAAAAATAAATGCTAAGAATAAATCAAAGGTATATAATGAGGCTTATAAAAACAAATTGTTTTCAGTTATGGTATAGATAAATATATTGCCATAAAAACTTTCAAACTACTAAATTTGAAGCATTATGGGTGAAATACCTAGTTCAAATCCAGTTATAATGCCCTGGTTTGAAAACACACTTTTAATAATTGTAACATTTGTATTATACAATGTACACAGTCCTTTCTGCATCCAGATTGACTATTTGCCCCCCCCCCTTTTGCTTTTTTAAATAGACAGAAAGAAAACAGTTATATTCGCACCTGTAACGTTTTTGGATTTATTTCTAGTATAGTAGAAACCTTATACTTGAGTTTTTTCAGAGCTCTAGCCTTGTTCTAATCTGAAACCATTAGTAGTTATAATGATGTTTTTATTTGAAAGGCTTTCCCTCATATCAATAATGAAAATAATGAGTACTCAATGGTTTCTTTTAAATATTTTAAAGTCTTATGTTTTGTTTGAGGTTAGGCGCAAAATCACCTTAATTAAAATTACTTGCAAATCACTTTATTCATGTTTAAGTTTGTTTGTAGTTTAATACATCAAAACCCCTGTATTTGAGAATTTGTTATCATATGTTGATGTAAAGTATGAAGAGGGATGGATCCCCAACCCTCTCATACCAATGACGGGGACGTTAAATTGGCCAGTTACTAGCTGGTAATAAATAAATAAATAAAAGTTATGATGCAAATGGTTTTTAGTCGAGAAATGTTTATGTTTCAATTTGTAATAGTTCAATATATTTTAATCTGATGCATCCCATGTAGGTTCTTTCTCGATGGGCTATAATTCTGACGGCATGTGGTCTCAGTTAGAGGCAACTGCACATATACATGCATTAGAGGTAGGGACAATTTTATTTGGCCTGAATTGTTTGCATAGATAAGGAGGGTGATCATGTTCAAGTGCAAACATATAGCACGGTGGCTATGTCTTACATTAAAAACTTGAGAAAACGTGTTCATCGGAACGAATCAATTGGCATTTCAGATATAAAATATGTCATTTTCGCTGTTCATGTTCCAGTGATACTTAAAATCCAGACATAGCATTCGTCAAGGCATCTCTCATGTTCTGCTGAATATTAACTTAAAGAAACTGTTTTGAGAGAGTCAGTTGTCTTTTAGATTTTTTGGCACAAATTTGGTTAATTTTGTCATGGTTTAACAGGAAAATGGATTGCTCATATCCAGATCCAAAGGCATTCAAATATGATGTTTGTCAATCGCATGAACAGGATTAACGCAAAACCTCTTTCCATCCAGACTTGTATGAAAGATTCATAACATCATTAAAGATAAAGTTCATGAAGCTTTGATGGTGGTGCAATTTTGCCAACTTAGGTGTGGTTTCCATTTCATATGTCATGTATTCTCTTAATTCCTGTCATATTCCCGATATATATATTCTCACTCTAACAATGACAGATCAACATCCGCTTTGCAGGACCCTTGTATTGGCCGGACTGCTTATATCTGGCGATAATCACAGGAAAAAATGTTCCATCAGGTGCAGTTAGTCTGACCATGGACTATTGGAGCAGAGGGACGCAAAAAGCAGTACTATTTGGCATTGAGGAAATGGTATCCTTGATGTGAAATCCTGAAGACAGATTCCATTGGTGCGTCTGAAGAGGACGTGCTAGCATATCTAAATGTACTGTGTTTTATCAAGAAGTACAGTGTAATCAATACACATATTAGGTGTACGATTATACAGAGTTTGTTGATATTATATCTGAAATGATGTTCTAAGCCAGTGTTGTTGCCAAGATTCATGAAAGAATAGACCTCCAAAGCCCATGTACAGCTTCAACTGGAACTTGTCAAAGGTTTTGCCGTATTTGACAGATGAAGGTGTAGACAGGCGTTTGAACAGTTGGTGTGATTTCTGTGTCACTAGAGGCATGGAAAGTCTTTTGGGATCAAGACGTCAAATCACAATGAGGAAAAACTATGTCAAATGTACACACTGTTGAGATATATAGATACATGTAATACTGCACCGTTCCGGAATGACAATCAGTTAACATATAGTTTGTTACTTTCAGGACAATAACTACAAGCACCCTAGCAAAATGGCTTATGTAAGTGCTTGAGAACTCGGGGATTGGGTCAAAAGAGTTCAGTGTAGATTAATTCTGTTCAACTGAAGTATCAAAAGCACGAAGAACAGGTTGTTCCCTCTGAGATGTATAAAAACTGCAGTCTGGAGTTTAGCACGTACTCTTTATGAACGACTTTTTATAGAGATTAAGAAGATTCGGACTTACTGTTCACACAGACAGTGTAGGATGCATAAGTTTTCTTTTGTATAGTGAAAAATAAAATAGTACCAGAAGTGGAATTTATTTTTCTCTTGCGAAACAATATATACATGGGAGGCCAAAGACTTATGAAACATAATGCGCTCCTCATCCAAGCAAATGTTTTGATGGATGAGAGACATTATAGAGTAGGCTGAAGGCCGATCATGCATACATCCACTCCTATTATTTTGAGAATTGGGTGTATTTTCCCCTTTATTCTAGCTTTCTAAATATTTGAATTTGTTTCATTGTATCTGTTCTTTGTTTCTTGAAATATTATTATTTGTTTTAACCCTTTTACATTACGATAATGTAACTCAATATTTTTACAATAATTGTTGATTGAGGTACAACATGGTCATTATTCTGTTATTCCATAATTCCATATGTTTACATATAGTTACATGTTTTCAACGCATATAACCTTTACGTGCAGACTTTTTTTTTACGTGCAGACTTGCAGTAAACCTATTTTGCACTCACCATCTGCTCACTTCTCACCTAATACAATCAGACATCCACAAGAAAGTTTGCCCTATCTGAAGGGACTAGTTTGGCTATCCATATCATGAATTTTAATGTTTTTACAAAAAATGCCTTATGACTAGACATTACCTATTTCACCTCATATAAACCACAACATATTGAACGTCTAGCCTTTACGGATTCTGAGAAGAACATTTTAAAGTTTGTCTTTTTGTTGTATACATCTATGTAAAACAAGCTCTTCACAACAGTGTGATGTTTGTTTTTAAATAATGGCTTGGTAATCTAAAGATCGTTTATGTTGACTTTTGCATTATTCTGGCAGATTTTCTTGGAAATCATTTCAAACATTTGTTCGGATAAGCCCTGTGGCTGTTATGTTCAAACTGTGTTTTAAAAATCTAATGACGACCTGTGGGCGTTCATGCTATATGAACGCAACTGGTGACGCAGGCAAATCCATGAAGCGCGCCATTCATTCAAAATGAACTGGATTGCTTTGTACAGAAGTAAATAGGCTATTGACTATGACTAGTAGTAACACTTACCTGGAAGAATTAGATAATGTTTTTTGTTCCGAATACCTCCAGTTCCAATTGGTTAAGGACACAGTCTCCACCTAGAAAACAATACAATCCGTTATATGTCAATTGTAGCGCATAGTATTATACAACCATGTACGCGTTATATTTCTGTATAACACTTCTGCAATATAACCTAAAACGACTTATTTCTTGAATGACAAGTTGTGATTAAAGACTAATCTGTGATAAAAATTGCCATTTAGCATAATACTAACTTTCTATAGTATCTGACCAAGGTGTTAACGATTTGAAGTGCTATCTCAGGTTGCCAACAGCAGAACCAGGCTTATTTGAGGTTTTATTATGACAGTCTTGAATCTTTATTCTGACTATGAATTTGGTTTATAGTAACAAGGTTCTCACCCCATCCACAAATAACTTGGCACCATCATATCCTCTCAGCTGAAACTGGTAACTTCCACTGTGAGGTGGGGTAAAATATGTTGTCATTTTGGATACATAATTAGTCATGTTGTTGTTGACATCATAGTAATATGTCTCATCAAGAGATGTGGATACATAGCCAGGGCTAGAACTTGTCAGTGTTAGTATGTCATCTGTATTAGAAGGCTTGGATGTATTAGTCCAGTACTCAAAGTTGACGCCTCTGTTTCCTTCAAACTGGGAGCCATTGTACTGTGGGTCTGCAGTCACAGTACATGCTACATACTGATCTACCACCACATTGGTAATGCAACATTCCGTGTCTGAATATAAGAAACAACAAGAAATTTCAATAATATTTTAAAAGAAATACGTACCTCATAGAACTAAAATATTTAAAAGGTAAATGTTTGATTGTTTTGGTTAATATGCTTTCTAGTTCTACACTTAACAGGTCTTGATAGGTCTTAAGATTATTTTGAAGCATCAGATTTAGAAAAAGAATTTACTGTTCTTGTGTTTTTTGTTGCATTCAGATAAGTAAATGTTTATAGTCTGTTAATTTGAAATGAACTGTTGTCTGTTTTTGATCATCATTCGTGAATTAATTTTGCAAGTAATATGTTTTGATAAATCTGCTTTGAATATACATTATATAGCAAATATATCAAACAGTTAACATTCAGCTCGTTTTCGAATACAATCAGCCACTTCGCAAACAAGATTAGAATGAGGAGTTATAAAAAAAGTTTATCAGGCTAATATCAATACAAAGAGCTACGAGAGCTGATTGATAGGTTGTGAGCCTTGTATTGAAGGAGTTAAGCAGGTGTTCATATGGTATTCTTATTGTAGATTTTCTGCAAAAGGGACAAACAATCAATCAATGGCACACATCATGTATCACTTCTTAGGCAAATGAGAAAAAGTGTTAAACTCAAGCGGCGCGGAAAAATCAGTAAAGGTGTGTTGCTCCACCAGGACAATTTACTGTTCACAAGTCTGTCATTGCAATGGCTGCCATTAACGACTGAGGCTTTGAGTTGATTCGTTATCCGCCATATACGGCTTGATCTTGCACCTTAAACTGAAAAAGTCATTTCCGGTACGCACGTTCAGTCAGATGATGCGTGCATGCATAGGAGGACTTTCTGAACGTTCAAGAAAAGGACTTATTCAAAGTGGCATCGAGGCCCTTACACATCGCTGGCAAAAGTGTACGAATACTGAAGGGGATTATGTTGAAACATAATACAATATGTCCGCAAAAAGTCAAACCCTTACATGTATGGGGCTCACACCATATCAATTTTAACCTAGTAATGACCTAGTTATCAGAAATGTGTCTCCGTCATAAACATAATAACAATTCAACCTGAGATATATTTTTCGCATTTTTTCAAAGCTTTTTCAGACTCTTCCACCAGCAAGAGTAGAAGTTGTATTCAGACGCTTATGTCATAGAAACTTTCTGCAAATATAGACAAAAGTTCTGTTTCACATGATGTGTACTCACTCGTAGTCTAATACACAAAAGTATAACACTTGTTGGCTTATACACTACAATAGTACACTTTTTGTCTTATACACAGACAGTAGCCTTAAACTTAATTTCGTATACGCAACAGTATAACACTTGTTGGCTTATACGCAGCAGCCTTAGAACTGTTTCAATGAACCGAGAGTCCCAGTAACATGGAAACGACGCTAGTGATCTCGTGATAAGCAACTGAAAATAGAGAACTATTTAATGCTCATTTTTTAATTTTAACAAATGAAATAGAATTCGTGTGAACATTTTGAGCATAATGTTATATTTATGTATGTATACCTGACGCACTGGTAGAACACAATAGGATGTCTAGAAACATTGAAGCACATCAAATACATTATATAATGAATATTCATAAATCATTAGAGCACAGTATGAACATTATGTGATGTATTTGCATGAAATATTGAAACAGTTTGAAAATAATAAGATATTTATTAAGACACACTGAAGCACATTTTGAACACAATGTAAAGTTAACGAATGTAACGCTGAAGCTCAGTTTAAACATAATAGTATGTTGATGTATGAAACAATGAAGCATAGTTTCAACATGATGTAATTTTTATGCATGAAACACTTATGCACAGTTTTAAGGTGGTGTTTTTGTATGACTATTTGAAGCACATATTGGACACAATATGATGTTTAAGCAGGAATTACTGAAGTACAATTTTAACATAAGGTGAAGTTTATGTATGAATTACTGAAGCAGTTTGGACTTAATGTGAAATCTATGAATAAGCAGTGAAGCAGTTTGAACATAATATATTTGATGTTCATATATGAGTCAGGAAACCACATTGAGAACATAATGTGAAGTTTATGTAAGTGGTGGTGTGGTGGTCCATCGGTAAGGCACAGGACTACAAGTCCAGGGGTCCGGGGTTCACTCCCAGTTCTATGCTGAACATTTCTGAGAAGCTTTTTCAGTATCTCAAAACCGCACGGAGGTCGAAGAAACTGTATGTGATACTTAAAGATCCTGTCTGAGTAACCAAATAGCCAGCGTTGACTTGTGACGAGACTTATCACAATGAGTCGGAAAGAGCCTAGACAATGAGCAAAGTACAACATGAATGAAGTGATACTGAGCTGAAAGACAGTCGAAGCGTATTCATGTACATACACGTGCGTTGGTCTGGATGAAGTAAGACAAAGCAGTGGCAAGTCAGTGGAGGTAACTGTGGGTGACAAGGGAAAAGATGCAACAGGGCATGGATGGCAAAAAAGGATTGAAAAAAGAGTGAGGAGAAAAACAAGTTAATGTATGAATCACTCCAAGCACAGTTTGAACATAGTGTGAAGCTAAAAATTGAAACACTGAAGCATATTTTTGAACTTACTGTGAAGTTTATGAATGAAACATTAAGGCCCTGTTATAACACAATGTTATGATTGTGATTGAAACAATGAAACACAGTTTGAACAATATTTGTTTTTTTATGTATGTAGCATTTAAGCACAGTTTGAAAATAGTTCGATGTTTATGAATGAATTACTTATACACTGCTAATACATAAAATAATGTTTATATATGAAACACTGTAAAAACACAAAACCTTAAAGGAATGTCTCTCTCATCGGTTGTAGAGCAAACATCAACAGATAAGCAAACACGAAACAGGATTATCTTATACCATACTATACTGAAGGAAATTAAATCATCTCTGCAATGGCTTTTGAAACTTGGAATTTATAAAGGCTAACGATAATAAAACTCAGATATTTTTACACTTATACTCACCGATTAGTGTCTGCCTTGGGTACATAAAACCTTCCCTTTATAATTATATATAGGCAATTCAAATTACAAACAATGATTTTGCCAAATTATTGATATTTCATAAACCAATTATATAAACGTATAAAATTGAACAAATTAAACGTTTTTGGAAAATGGCGTGGAAACCCTCAAACTACCTTTATCATGTATAAAAGTGCCACAAAAAACTATGAAATTAAAAAATTGTGAGATTCCTTAATTACCTCCAACATATGCCCTTGGTGAAACGTATGGTGGTCTATTGTCAAAGTAGTTGCCATATATTGTCAGTGTGAGACCTCCAGCTGTGCTGCCTTTATGTTGACTGAGGGATGTAATATCTGAGGAAATAAATATTGACTTGAAGATTATTTGTACTTTAAGGGTATGACTCCTCTCATAGCTAATTCTTTGGCTGATATCTGATAAATAAAACATCAGCCGATGAGTGTTTCTAGTCTCAGTGTGAGACCACCAGCATCGTTGATTTTGTTAATGGCTGACATATGTCAAAACTGGTAATTTTTTCTTATATCGGTGTGATACGTCTGTCCATTATTGTTTTTGTTGACATATCTGATTTCTTAGTAAACAACATGTTTTAATGCACCTCTTGAAACACTGACCTTATTTACACTGACAGTCGTGAAGACTTTCCTGTGCAATATTACCTCTTTTTATTGTATCAGTGAGACCAAAAAAGTAACAGTTCATATGCTGGCCGTTAATATAACATTTCTAACGGACTTATGTTTTGTCATTCCCTATTCAAAATAATTACAAACTGTAAAAGAAGAATATTTAAACAAAGCAAAACACAAACTTTCTCCTTACCTGTATATACTTGATACATGTAGATGTCATCATTGTAAGATACTCTGTACAGGCCAGGGGAGATCAGGGATCTAGTTTAACAAGTGTTACATAATACATGGCAAGAATAAAAAGGCATATTTGTCATGTGTATTTCAAAAGTAAAATAAATTACAGACTTTCACTTTCATCTCTTGAATATGGTTAAACGAATATAAAACAACGCATATAGAAATACATGATACTGCACATGGTAAAAGGTATCTGTAATTGTAATTGGTAAATACTCTGCAAATAATATCTATTTAGAAAATGAAAGTTATTATATACTACTTCAAAGCAAGCGAAAAATGTTCCATTAAATAAGATAGTAAGTACACTGTCTCTTACCTGCCATAAGGTGACTCCACAATGAAACTGGCGTTGAAAAAACCTGTAATTATTAAATGTCGGTTAGACAGCAAGCTACACTATTTCACTGTTTGTTATTACATTCAAGAGTGGTTGCTTTACTATTGACCGGACTAAAACCAATATGTTTTTAAAAATAGATAACATTTCAGTCAACCTGATAAAGAGTAATTGTATATCCTGCAAAGTAATGAAATGATGTCCAGTGTTTGAATAGTTTCGTTTGTGAGAACAGAAAACTTTGACCAAATTTTTTATGTCTCAGAAAAGGCATAATTAAATTTCGATTTATTGTTTTTGAAGAAAGCTTTGTAGAAAGTATCAAGTAGTTATTAAGATATCAACTCTTAACAAGAATGTCTAAGTAACACAATGACAATAACTTTGATAAATTTTTTATAACTCTTTTTTCTAATGGAAGTATTTGTTTTCATACACTCCATGGCTTGGTGTTATCAGTTTCCTGCCAGAAAAGAACTACCAACAGTTATAAACAAATTAATAAATAGTAGGTTAGTATAACAGTCAGCGTTTGTGTAAATAGTTCTGACAATAAATATCTAATGTTTTTAAAATACATGTAAAGCTCCTGATACACATAGGTGTCTTAGTTAGATATAATTGTCATTCATCTGGTGCCAGTTTTGTTTGTTCAAATCAATTGTAAATCTGTTGGATACAGACGTAAAAGATACTGGTCATCCTCTATTAAATTCTAAACATAAGATATGTCAATAACATATATGCCTCTCAATAACATTTATAATTTTGCAACTTGCCACTTACTCAACCAAGTATTAGAAATTAATTGCAAACTATTGAACGATAACAAAACCTTGCCGTTTGTTCTACTGGCCACAGAAACAGTATTTGCAGTTCATCATTGGCATGCTTCAAGTCACAGGCTTCCAACATAATCGAGTAAAGATTGATAAACAAATAAAACCTCATATGCCAAATTATTTTCCAGTAATCAAATCAGCAAGCTGTTACGATTAACGATTTACTGTGTCTTAGTCTTCTACCAAAATTATTGATAAGAATAAGAATATATACTTACCAACTGACGTCCCTTTTGTTAAGCATGTCAAGGAACCATAATCTGATTTTTCCGAGTATAATGTCAAGCCATAGCTTAAACAAAAGAAACTGGTATTAAAAGAAAGGAGCCGTAACTTAATTAAAAAGATCTCGTTGTCTAAATTCAAACTTAATTTAAGAATAGGAGGAGACTTCTAAAATTAAGCCAAATGCAAAACAAGAGAAAATATTGACTGTAGTCAGGCTGTAACTAAAAGCTCATTAAGATCAAGTATGGTCAAGTCAATACTAACAGCAAGGAGGAAATTATCTCAAAGTAAGCCAACATAGGTGATATTTGTCCTTTACATCGTTTAAACTAAATGCAAACAATCTGTTAATGTTATGTGAATTGAGTATTCAGCCTCCAAAACAGTTCCCCCTCAATACATTTCATTTTTCCTCCCTCAAAATTCTAGCAATTTAATTGGTTAAATAGTATCACGTGATGACCCTATGATTTTCCATGTCGGGTCAGTAGAGTTCCGAGCGGGTCAGAAAAGATTTAAAATGACGTAACAAATGACGTCATACTTGTTATGATGTTATTCGAGTGTAAAATGAATAAATGTGTTCATCTATAGATCTACAATTGTTATCATTTTACCACGTCCAGTGCAGGTGGTCAGTGTCTGTAGTTATCTCTTTTTATTAGCTATAAATATCCGTATCGTGTTATGATATTTGTTTAGATATATTGACAAGATGAGTTAAACCTTCTCATTTTGTTTGATTTTCTATTTTATTTATATTTTTCTCTTTCCATTCTACCTGGTTATGTAGTTATGTCCCCTGAAAAAACTGTGGTTTAGAAGAATTACACTTTGTATGATGTTCCAGGCTCCGCGTGCTTCTATGTCGACCATTTTGATGGTGTTGTTAAATACTTTGTAAATTTAAACCAAAAATGAATCTTTACACCCAATTAACCTTCTGGCACATTTGATGGCGAATTTTGTAGACTAGAGTTATTCAATTACATCTTTAAAATAACAGTTCTTTTTCTTATTTTTTCAAGTAACTGCATTTCTTTTAACATTACTTGTAGTCTTCATAATGATCGCAATTATTATGTTACTGTTTTGCATGTACTGTAGATGTCGGATGAGATTAACTAGTACCCATGTAACATACCTACACTTAATGTTTGTTGTAAATGCTGTTTATTATGTGTGTGTCTTCAGGTTATACTATTTATTTCGACCATTATTTATTGTTTTTATACATTATGCATGTACTGATTATTTACCGTTAACACATCGTTTATCAGGCGCGTAGCTGAGAAGAAATTGGGTATACGCACCGAAGTTAGGGGGGTCCGGGGGCATGCTCCCCCGGAAAAAAAATTTCGTCTAGAAGGCTGTATGTGACTTCTGGCGT
>JAULCC010267497.1:0-12330 GCA_032358795.1 Nuttallia obscurata | reverse complement strand
ATTTCATTGAAAACACGATTTGATTTTTATGTACAACTTACAGCACTTGTCTTGCTAAACGTATCTCAAAACTTATGAGGTCAAACTGCTCGTTACAGAACATGCAGTTCATCAATCGCTATATAGATCCCTATATTGTATATAGCAGTATACTCTTGAGTTGATGCTTTGACTTTTGAGTTCCACGCTGTTCAGAAGACTTCACTTGTACAAAACACTATTCTCCAGAGATCAAAAGAAGATATACACTGCAACCCCATTTATTTACATAATGCATTTTCCTTAATTCATTTTAAGCTATAAAGATGTGCTTTCCCCGTATTTTTAAGAAAAAAGTATTTTCTGTATGTCATAAATAACTAAAAAATTGATTAAAAGCTGCAAAAAGATGTACTTGCGCGTAAAAGATAAGAGAAATACAAAATTTCATATTGACGTAAATTGACTTTGAAGTTTCATAGAGATGTACATTCCGTATAACATACAGAGGTCTACGGCTACCTTAATATATCGTTCATGGATCTAGAGGTTGTTTAATGATGTACTTTCCCGTATAACGAATAGCGGTCTACGGTTTCCTAAATGTATCGGTGATAGATCTAAAGGTTGTTTAGTGATGTACTTTCCCGTATAACGTAAAGAGGTCAACACTTGTGTATAAAGCGTTAGTGGATCTAAAGGTTGTTTAGTGATGTACTTTCCCGTATAACGTAAAGAGGTTAACATTTGTGTATAAAGCGTTAGTGGATCTAAAGGTTGTTTAGTGATGTACTTTCTCGTATAACGTACAAAGGTCTACATTTGTGTATAAAGCGTTAGTGGGTCTAGAGGTTATTTAGTGATGTACTTTCCCGTATAACATAAAAAGGTCTTCATTTGTGTATAAAGCGTTAGTGGATCTTGAGGTTATTTAGTGATGTATTTTCACGTATAACGTAAAGATGTTTACATTTATATATTGTGTTAATAGACCTAGAGGTTATTTCGTGATGTGTACTTTCCAGTAACACGTAACGAGGTCTACGGCTTCCTAAATAGATCGTTATGGACCTAGAATTTGTTAAGTTATGAAATTTCCCGTATAACATAAAGAGGTCTACGGTTTCCTTAATAGATCGTATTTGACATAGATTTGTTTAGTTTTGTACTTTTCCGTATAACGTAAAGAGGTCTACATTTGCGTATATAGCGTTAAATGACCTAGAGGTTGTTGTGTTGTGTACTTTTCCGTATAAAGAAAAGAGGTCTACATTTGTGTATAAAGCATTAATGGACTTAGAGGTTATTGATGTACTTTCCGGTATAACGTAAAGATGTCTACATTTGTTTAAATAGCGTTAATGGACCTTGAAGTTGTTTAGTGATGAACTTTCCAGTATAACGTAAAGAGGTCTCCAAATGTGTATATAGCGTAAATGGACCTGGAGGTCGTTTAGTGATTTTTTTCCCATTATAACGTAAAGAGGTCTTCATTTGTGTATATAGCGTTACGGTCTACGGTTTCCTATGTATCGATAATGGATTTAGAGGCTGTTTTAGTTATGTTTTTTGCCGTATATATTACGTAAAGAGGGCTACTGATTTCTATATACCGTTAAATGGACCTAGAAGTTGTTAAGTGACGATCTTTGCCGTAAAACGTTAAAAGTCTACATATGTGTATATAGCGTTGATGTACCTATAGGTTGTTTTGTTATGTACTTGTCTGTATAGTGTTATGAAGTCTACATGCGTCTATTTTACCGTTAACTGTCATGAACGCTGTACATAGATGTTTATTCTCGTATAACGTAAAAAATGTCATTATTTCCCTATATCAGTGAGGTCATCTTAAAAGAGTCGTATAGCGATGGAGTTGAGTTATCCATAATACAAGTTCAGCCCTGTACGGCTGTCAGGCCTGTTTGATATTTCTGTAACAGAACCGTCAATTTATTTAATTCTATTATGTTGATCATTCGAACGACAATTAATTTAAAAATTGTTAGTTGAAAAAAATATGTTGTTAGCATTTGACATTAAATTTTATTTACCTAACTCACGCGAGATCATACTTCAGCATTATTATATTATGTTAAACAACACGCAAACACAGTTTGTCTTTTTGTTCAAACCTATTTCTGTATCCAATCAAGCACTATTTTGATATTTTTGTGAAAATATAATTGAAAACAAACTGAATTTTATGAACGCATTTCCATTTTCTAACATGACCTTATCGAATGATGTGCATAACAATAATGTATTTGCAGGTTTCCGTGTCCAGAACACTAAAGTGTTTACATGTCTCTAGTTAGATTAATGATCATTTCTAGATTAATTAAACATTTCTAGATTTATGAAACATTCCTTTATTATATGAAGGCCGTATGCACCCCGTTGAAACATGCGCACTTAGATGAGCTTGCATTTAATAATGATAATAAGTAATCAGAACACACTGATTGGCCTCTACAATCGTACTTAAATGAACACTACTTTAATCACGTGTTTAAAACCCGATTGACGTTGTTCAACACATTATTTACCTGTCATGGTGCCAAAATTTCGATGCTGCATACAAACACTGCCGACTCTCTTAATGCAGCTGTTGTATTATATATAGGGTTGTTGCTATCGGGAATTGCTTGTATTGTGAATCCTATAAACTACGAGAAGAATGTTCCACAAAGTGGCACAAATCCCGTAGGGACAACATTAGCATGATAGAAAGGATCAATTTACATATAAATCTATGTCTCCTACAGAACCATTTACACCAGAGTTAATACACTTAATTTAGTAGTGACACATGTTTGATGTCTTACAAATGTATAACATGAATCGCGAACACAAAACATAACATCGTCATTAGCATTACAATTAATGTTATTAGTTACACGTTGTTGCTTCGTGAATTCCATGTCATTGATGCAAACACGGTATTATACATGTATGATTCAGTGGTGCAAATCAGGAAATATCAGCTTTGGCTTTTAGATGAGGGAATAAAAGCAAGAAAAGGTCTATGTGAACATTTGTGCACACCTACAGGCTACTCGAGATAAATTCTAACTAAAATGAAAAAGAATCTTTCTGCTATATTTGTATTGTGGTTTGAATCTTTAAGAATGAATAGGATTAAATAGTACACATGCTAAATTCATTGAAAAAGACACATTTTAGCTCGACTATTCGAAGTATAGGAGGGCTATTGTACTCGCCCCGGTTTGGCGTCGGCGTCGGCGTCGGTTCATGTTTTTCAAAATACAAATATTTTCTATACTATCCAACATATTTACTTCAAACTAGGCATACTTGTTTCTAATGCCAACAATGACAAATTCTGCATGTTAAGGTCACATGTGACAGAGTAATGCCACTTTAGATTGTGTAATGAAGATAAAAATTGGCTTTGTTTTTGCATTTATCATCATATTTCAAACATGGTGGGGAGACATGTTTTTTCAAAAACAAGCTTTAGTGTTACTTGGAATTAAATTGCACTATTGAAACTTTCTACAAGGCTTCCCAATCATCACACATAAGTAAATAATCAAGTTTGAAATTTGATACAAATAGTTGCCATATTATGATATAGAAATTGCTTGCAAATACATTAAGCGTCCATATCTCAGTAACTTCTTAATACCTTGCATAATAACTTTCTACAACTTTTTTTTTCTCAACCACAACACCTATGTAAATAATAGTTATATAACAATGTACTGCATTAGATGCAAATTATCTCCGATGTTGAAATGTAACAGAAATGTTAAAGTTTTCTGTGCAACTACATTAAAAGTCGATACCTCGGTAACAACTCGGTACATTGCATTGAAAGTTTTTACAAATAAGTGGTCGAATAGACAAGGTGCTGTCTTCCAGGCAGCTTGTTTAATGATTAAATTGATTAAGAAAAAAAATGTTGAGAAAAGCAAGAAACATACCTGATTATCAAGGCATAGGATTTCTATTGTACTATCCTTTGCTTTGGGTTTTCGGCCATTCGTTTCATATTTTGACCTTATCTATCAACCACTTCAGTATGATTAAACTTTGATTAACAACTGGAATACCGGTATCATTTCAACGAAGTGTAATACTTTCGAATAGGTCTAGACTTTCGGAGAGGCACATGACGTATTAGATTACATGTACATAATATAAGTGAACCAATGTGTTTTATACCTCGCTAATACAGAGCAATCGGGCAATAAAATTACGGCATCTAGAAAGAGGCAGCATGCTATAACTGTCTTTAAGCAGAAGAAACGGGATTGATACGGGAAATAAATGAGCTTTTCTGCCATTATATCAGGCCCACAGGAATACTAATATTGGCTTTTTCCATCTTTAACAATAAATAAAGAAGCCATAAACTTGATACATGGGAAAGCACCGTTTTGAACATACTTTATGCCGTATCACTTTTTGTAGAATACACCCCTTGTTTAATACAAACATTGCATTAAGGATGTGGTACTGATTTGATATTATTTGTCTCTAGTAATTGAAATTTTCCATTTAGGAAACGGGTTTTAGATAATACTGGTCATATTACTTAATACAAATCACACGTCAAAATCATGTTATATAGCTGCATAAGACTTTCTCATTCAATATAGATTACATACACCAACTGTTGTTTAATATCGTATGTTTTGCATAAAGTGCTTTATCAGTGTCTCTGATACATTACTCCGGGAGAATCAATTGCTTTTCTCACAATTTTTTTTTCAAGTGTACGGATATACATTTCATATTGCAGATTGATGTGTTGTATGCACTCTTTATTGGAAACTTCTCCTTTTGACATTTTTGTCAGTATTGAAATACATCATCTGGGGTTTGTCTTCCATTTAATATATTATGGCGTACCGTTTGGGTAAAAAGTACTATTTATAGTATGTAGGTTCACCTACAAAATCTGTAGGTTCACCTACAAAATATGTAGTTTCACCTACAAAATCTGTCATACCTACATATTATATAGGTTCACCTACATCTATATAGGTTCACCTACAAAATTGAAGGTTCACCTGCAATTAAAATTGTTTTTTCATCTTTAAATTATAAGTTCAGCAGCTAAACTTACAATTTTGAATGTGAACCAACAAAACATGGAGGTTCACCTACATATTTTATATGTTCACCTACAAAAATATAGATTCACCTAAAAATTGTAGGTTCACCTACAATTTAAATTGTAGGTTCGCCTATAAATTATAAGTTCAGCAGCTAAACTTACAAATTTGTAGGTGAACCTACATTTCTACGAATCGGTTTTGCCTTATCCAATCAAATAGCTCGATACATCCAAAGATTACATATATACATTTACTTATTGCATACATTTGATTCATAAGACTGAATATACAAAAAATACACTCAAACACAGTATGTTAAATGCAACACGTTGCTATCATCTTTATTCGATTTCCTTAAGTAGCCTATGCATTTAATCACGAGCGATCAAAGTGAATTATTAACATTGCACCGGTTACTTTTAAATACCGGTAATAGTTAAGTGTAAGCATACTTCAATCATTATCAACACAAGTTAACCTAAATATTGAAGACTCGAAGTATCAATATTTTATTCAAAGGCTCGAACCTTTAAGTATTTTAGAATCACTGCAATATGATAAATTTATCAGTTGATTACAAGGTAAACAAGTTAGACACATACATACCGTATTCTCGTGTTTTCATGTAGGCAGCCATTTTGTGAATAAATGCCCGATGCAACACCTTTTCTGATTGGCTGTTCGTATTCCGAGCCTAAAATGTAAGTTTTGTTCAAGAAAAATGAAGATGAACCTACATCTTTTGTAGGTTTACCTTTATTTTCATAGGTTTACCTATATGTTTGTAGGTAAACCTATAGTTTTGTAGGTGAACCTATAAAATATTTAAGTGAACCTACATACTTTGTAGGTGAACCTACATAGGTAGACTTTTGACTCAAAGGGTTCGCCATAATATATTATTGAAATGTGCTTTTTCCGACGGTGTGTACTACAGTTGCAGCTTATTTTGTGTTTGCGTGTGAATTTGGTGCAATGCATAAAGCACAGATTCTAATACGACAAGGATAGATATTGCACATTTGCCTCGTTATGGGGGCCAAAAGGCTAAACTAGCGAAATAACTATTATAATCTATGTAATTAATATTGTTTTTCGATTAGAACAGGCTATATCTCAAAACAATAAACGTTAATAATACTTATAGGCTTTTGAAATTTTGAATCGATGCTTTCGCGTTAGTAAAATTGCATCAAAAGTCACGTGGGTGTACGAACACTCATACACGTTTACATACGTTTCTGAGCGCCATGCAGGTTGAGCCTAAATCACGCAGTGCATCATACCAAATCACCGAAGTAATTTTAGTTGCAGCCGGTTAGCTCAAGTGGTAGAGCGTCTGCCTCCGTTGTGGGATGCAGCGGGTTCGCTCCTCGACCGTGTCAAAACAAAGACTACGAAAATGGTAGTTAAAAAGGGTTAGCATTACGACTGGGTTCTCGGTGTCATGATAAAGTTACCGGTCTGTGTTAACCAACCATGTGCATCAGTGCTATACATCTGTCACGTAAAAGAACCAGAGATCTCTACAGAAGAAGTTCTCTGTATCCGCTTCCCTCTCTCTGGGACGTCCATTAGCCCTAGTAAGCAAAAAGTGACGTAAATGATATAAACAAACAACGAAAAACAGAAATGAGCTTGTCTCGGCTGAGGGCTGCAGTGTAGCCCACCTTTGTCATTATACCCCTGTACAAACGAAGTTTGAAGCGGGTATATTGGAGTCAGCCTGTCGGTTGGGCGGTCGGTGGGGAGGTCGGGCGGTCTGTCTGCAAAATTTTGTCCGGTGAACTCCTCCTTCACTTTCAGTCCGATTCACTTGATACTTGGCATGATAATTCATTAGAAGCAGTAGATGTGCAAGACGCAAAATTCAAGTTTTTTCGCACAAGGATAATCGAGTTATTGCCTTTGAATCAACTTGAAAAATCTTGTCCGGTGAACTCCCCCTTCACTTTCAGTCTGATTCACTTGATACTTGGCATGATTATTCATACGGAGCAGTAGATGTGCAAGAAGCAAAATTCACGTTTTTTTCGCGCAAGGATTATGGAGTTATTGCCCTTGAATCAACTTAAAAAAATCCTGGCCATTGAACTCCTCCTTCACTTTCAGTCCGATTCACTTGATACTTGGCATGATTATTCCTTAGGAGCGGTAGAAGCACAAGACGCAAAATTCACGTTTTTTCGGGCAAGGATTATGGAGTTATTGCCCTTGAATAAACTTGAAAATTTTTGTCTGGTGAACTCCTCCTTCACTCTCAGTCCGATTCATTTGATACTTGGCATGATTATTCATCAGGAGCGGTAGACGTGCAAGACGTAAAATTCACGTTTTTTCGTGCAAGGATTATGGAGTTATTGCCCTTAAATCAACTTGAAAAATCTTGTCCGGTGAACTCCTCCCTCTCTTTCAGTCCGATTCATTTGATACTTGGCATGATTATTCATTAGGAGCTGTGAATGTTCAAGATGCAAAATTCACGTTTTTTCGCGCAAGGATTATGGAGTAATTGCCCTTGAATCAACTTGAAAAATCTTGTCCGGTGAACTCCTCCTTCATTTTCAGTCCGATTCACTTGATACTTGGGTTAATCATTCATAAGGAGCAGTAGATGTGCAAGATGCAAAATTCACGTTTTTTCACGCAAAAATTTTTGAGTTGTTGCCCATTAATAAACTGGAAAAGTTTTGTTTTTGTTATTTTAATTTTGTCCGGAGCATAACTCCAGTACTAATGTTGCTAAGTTTGATGAAACTTCATATGTAGAAAGAACTTGATGAGAGGAAGTGCTGTGCATAAGAACCATAACTCTGCTTTCTCCTTGAAAGGAGTTATTCCCCTTTGTTATTTTTGGTCTTTTAATTTTGTCCGGAGCATAACTCCAATACTAACGCTGTTAGTTTGATGAAACGTCATATCTTAAGAGACCTTGATAAGAGGAATTGAAGTGCACAAGGATGTGAATACATCCTGTGTCAAAGATGGCGACGGGGGTATGAATCACCTTCAGTGATAGTTCTAGTTTTTTTCAAACCAGTTTCCCTTATCTTCCATCTCTGTAATGATCCTTTAGTAGTATTTGCATTTAACAGAAGCGTGTCTGGATTTTGTACAACAAAGTGTTGCATAATTTTAGTTTTGTTTGTGTGCTTGTTTTTTTTTTGTTTTTTTTTTGGTGCAAGGCAGATGTATTTCGCATCATTACTTTGACATTAATGATTCAAGTTGTACTCTTCTGGATAACAACGACGTATTTTTGTCACTACCACGTTATTGTTTACAAGACATGTTCATCTGCGATAGTGCCAGGATATTCCGATTATTACTTGCCGGAAAAACTGGAAAACCGGTTGTCAATAATATGTAAATCAGTCACAACAAAGACAAAAACATGTTTTTAATTAGTATTTTGTTTTATTGTATATTAGTATTCTGTAGCTTTAAAAATGTTCGGTAATGCTGAATAAAAATTCGAATCTTGAATAAATATCGATTACGCAGTATTACATATTCAAAATTAATCAGATAAAAGAAATTATGTTTTGGAATCATGGATTTAATCAATGATGTCAGAAATTTAAGTTCCAGATAAATCCTTTCATTATTCGATATACTTAAAACGACGTATTGCAAATATACATCTATCGACGGGTTTAACACGCATGGGAAACTCTTTGAGAATCAATATGGGTAAAAGTTTGAAATATTCTCTGGTGTCATCAAAATATTTTATTAGTCTGGCTGATAATTAATTGCAAGGTCTGTGAATGCCATTTCGACAGAACTCGACATATTTAATGGCTATCGCGGAGATTTGTAATGATGTACGCTCAATAAGGTAAATTTAAAATAATGTCTCGGGCACATCATTACAGTTAGAATTACGTTTATGTCCTAAACAGATATGAAGCGTCTATCTGCTGAAGTTTTCAATTTATGTTTAAGCATGTGAATCATGCTATAGGGCTGTGCTCGAATAACTGCTAGATGTTGAATACTGTTTAATGTTGGAAAGTCGTGCCTGGATCAGGTTGCTTTTTTGGGGAAACCTTTAACTTATATTTGTTAGCTAATACCATTCTTTGTGAATAGAATGTTTTTTAAACTAAATTTATATCTGTTGTCGACATCCGCGTCTAATTCTTACTCAGTTTAGCCTCGTTCAAGCGCCTGGTCAATTGGTATTTAGCATATTAGAACAGCGGTGACGATTTTAATTGGTCAATGGTTAGTTTGATTGACAGGTGAAGGTGTCTACAAGATTCAACAAGATTCAAGATTCAACAAATTTTGTTATGTAGCGTAAACAAAACATGTTTATTGCCACGTGATACAATGAACAGAGTATAATGATTCACACATGACAAAGTTATGCATACATATCCACATGACTGTCCACGGAATATTACAACTAATATAATTCCGTGGATCACATGACCTAGGGATTTATTGATATGTGCTTCAATTTCAATGTTGAATCATCCGACTTTAATAAGTTAGCAAATAATTAGCTTGTTCGAGGGAACGTCATCTTATTACTCTTTCTATTGACAAACAGTGCAGTTCTTGGATCGCCTGGTCTTGGGCCCTTGGTTTCTCTGACAAAGACATATAGACAAACTATTATTGATAGTTACCACTGTTAGAGTTATGCTGGGTAAACGGTCACGTATTATATAAGATACTATGTTTGACACTACGTATACTACATGCACTTTTCTTTGACACTTACAACACATACATTCTATGTTTCTGTACTGTGTGAGTCTCAGAAAAATATCTTATACTTTCTGTATGATTGTATATCCCCTGGGAACGTCTGTAATGCTTGGAAATTTACTTTTCTGTCTGCCTACTTTGTATTATAACATATTGTCTGGGATGACATAAGTTAACAACAATATAGCATTACTTTAAGATGAATTAACAAACAAAACACAAATAAACAACACCGTCATAGCTTTAACATTTTCTGAGACAGTTATATTAAAGATCTAATTGAGACAGTAATATTATAGATCTTACGTGTAGGCGTTCTGGTGATAAACATTGAGAGATGTGTTGGTAAAATATGACACAACATTAATCACGAGCCGTTTCGCCTAACGAGCGTTTTGAAAGGTTTCTTCCTGTCTTCGCGAACGTTCAAAACGAATAGAAATGTCATATAAGTAAAAGAGAAAACGTATTAACAACTTTGCAGTATTATTGAAATGTCAATTGTATCTCTACTTTAATGAAATAAATCGCTGCCTAACGGCAGTCTACCGAAACACGGTTGTCAATATGCACAGTTTATTAATTTATAACGCCAGCAAATGCCAGTAGTACACTCTGATATTGACTGTTACAATGTGGCTCTAATTTGACAGCAGTAGCATACGTTGCAGTTGTGTATTTACTTTAAAGGTTGTTAATAGAGCAGATGTTTTAATTGTTCTGTTGTAGCCCCGTAGTTGTTTAATTCTAGCCTTGATATTTCTTGATGATAAGCACCGTCGATATTTCGGGGTTTCTGCATCAAGATTTTGCCGTATCATCATCGGAGCCTGGAGGTTTCAACAAACAGACGTGTTTAAAATTTGAAATAACATGAATATTCTGTTAGAACGAATGCATTGTGCACTGTTATTATTAAGATGTGTATGTGGTAACGATGGAATAGCACGTTCATCACTGGCTCAATCAACGCTAGAGTCTGCAAGCGTCATGCATGCTTAACTAGTTGTACTCAAATTAGCATCAAGCGATTGAAACTTCCGCCATGCATCAACCGTGTTAAATTTTAAAACGTTATTTCAAGAGTTGTCTTAGCTAGTGACAAATGAAAACAATATTTCCCTCGGAAGAACAATATTGATTTTTTCGACTGTTTCGCCATTAAATCTTTAATTAATTTAATTAAGGATGCAGTCGTAAAATTTCCAGCTATTAAAATTGGCGTTTATTCGCGGCTTTTTATACCGAAACTCTAGACTATGCCAAAAGTAACGGCGCCATCATTTGGAATTTATAACTGTTGAAAAAAATGCGTAGGTTATATTATTATCTATGTCGCTTTAGGAAAGAAAATAAAACTCAATCCATTCAGATCGCAGTCGTTTGACGTTACATAAACATTACACTGACATTAGATAGATCTTTTTTTTGTTTCGTATTATTATGTAATAAATCGGCATACATTCATCTTGGCAGCAGCTGTTATTGTTATACCGTTTTACTTAATATTGAAAGAAAATTAACAGATTTTGTCAATAAATGAACACTGGGACATTTCTGATAGATGACGTTATATTCTACGCCGACGATAGTGCCACATTATATTTAAAAGCATCATTTTAAAGCAAATATTTCGTTATGTTTTGATAACTTAACCCTGTTGAGTTAATGACGCGCTGGCTATGTTAACAGTGTGCTATTAACAACTTTATTTTTCTATCTATTTTCAGGGTATTTGAAAAATGTCCGCCGTGACAATGACTATCTCATACTAATCCATGTTCCAGAAATGTACGATCTGTCCATGGCAAGTAAGTACTGCATAATGGTATGAATGTCTGAATTTCGTTCCGTCTTGTCCTGAACATAAAGTCCAGAATATGACTTTATTTATTAAGATTTACACAGAGCTCCAGAAAGGATACATATCACAGAAATGCGTCAAGTCTGTTTTCCCACCAAACCGTATCTTATGAGGCGATTCTTAAGAGTACCCACAAGATAAGAAACATGGAAAACAGTTACCAAATTTCTCAAAATACTCGCTTTATCTGGAGCCCTGTATAATAACATAAAAGTGCAATCTGAAACCCCTGATACTTTATGTTGTCAATTTGTAACTGAAGCGAGCTGGAGATCGTTTGACGTCATGTAAGACATTATAGAAGATCTATAATTCGATCATTCTTTGATGTCAATATAGGCACTTGCTGTTTGAACAACTGCTTTCTAATTCAGTAAGCTAAGTATAAAATAACGTTAAAGGTTCTTTTATATATATCCAAAAAGCTATCAAAGATTGAAACGCATTTAAATAAGTCTTAACGGAAATTCAATGTGGCTTGCGTAATTAGATAACGGTAGCTAGTTCTGCAAACGTGTAACGTTTATCGAGAAGTCGAAAGTAATTGATAAGAACAACCAAAAAACAGCTTTGCACTTCCTACAAAGGTTTCGCTATTGCCGTCGGAATAAAAAACAAACACAGCTTCAGGGCCTCTATATACATGTTTAGGATTAACACCTCATTCTTAAAAAC
>JAULCC010267386.1:0-12332 GCA_032358795.1 Nuttallia obscurata | reverse complement strand
GATTGTTTTACAATACTAGTGAAATCTAGACTTTTCCACATCGATACTGTTTAACTAACACATGATCCAACAACTAAACTTTCATAACTGAAACATGTTGTGAAAGATAGATATAGTCCGGTGCTACATACGCAGCACGTCTCGTTACTTTACATCTGACGCTAGTAAATACATAGAAATCAGATTTGGTATGTAGGGGCCTTATGCCAAATGAAAAAAACAAATTCGGTTTTTGGTTTGTTGTCGCAATTTCATCATATATAGGGGGGTTGTCTGTAATTGTACACATACTGTTAAGCTAATAGTGACGATATCTATATAAGTTAAACAGTTAAACAAAAGTGTTCAAAATGATGGATATTTTCCCTGAAGTTTGCACAAAATAAACTGTCTAGTGTGTCAAGAATAATAACTCAAGTTTGGTTTCTCACGGAATGTTTTATTTAGTCACAAAACCAATTATCCAGTCTTTTACCTAGGAAAATCGATTTGTCGCTTCACAAGCAAACTTCACTTATATATAGATTATGAAAAACTGTAACCTTCATTCCAACACATATTTTGTAAACTATCCAATAGAAAACTATGAAAAAACTAAATAAACGTTTAAGGACAACGTACTTTACTTTATCTCGGTATATTTTTGTGACCTCAATACTTTATAGTTGATACCTACAACCAGAACGTGTACTTATAATAGACAAATGAATAACCGTTATATTATTAATATAACTTTAGATTACATGCGTTACAAATCAAACGCGTGCACCGTATTATTGATTAAACGACATAGGTCATGATCAATTAGAAACAATACTATATGTATAACCTATTTCTTTCAAAATATCTAAACCAGGTCTATATTACTAGCGTAGGAAGTATGTCGGGATCAACTTTTGAATAAAGGTCATAAAGATATTAGAATACACTAACGAAAAACATTACATGTAAATCTAAAATTCAAAAAATTATTGCTTAATGCTTTCGAGTCTTAATTGTCATATAATCAGCCTTTATTCATTCATATTTAATAAAGAAAGTAGCTAAAACTTTTATATATCATAGAAATTATTGCGCTCATGTTTCGGCAAATTAAGAATTGTTTTCTATGCTACGGACATTTTCTGTTTTGGTATTGTACATGTAGCATTACGACGCCAGAATGAAAAGTCAGTGGACTTAAAATTCGTGTTTCTTCGTTTGTCATTAAAGGCTAGGAATGATTCACCACACTTATTTAGTTCAACTGTTGAAATGCAACAAAACAACACGATAGAAGAGAATACAGAAGTTAAATGTTAATGTCATCAAACCAATTTCGCTGTTCACTGTCCGTAAAAAACTAACACCAATGTTTGCGTGTGGAGTTGCATTTTCAAGTCTTAAAAAAGTGGCACCAAGCTTCCGCATGAACGAGACGATTCCGGTGCAGTCTGTCCTTAACCTTCTCCCAAGACAAAGCTACAAACACCTGAAACATTATCCTTCAAATTGGGCAAAAACTACAGTCGGTAAAAGAGTGTCAGTGTGTCTCCACAGAAGTTGTGCTCAGCAGCTGCGGGACTTTGACGTTAAGGAAATGTGTTTTTTTGGATCGCAAGTATCCGTGGAAGACATTTGCAAAGATACATTGTTATGATAGTGTCATCGCATTCCAAGTGGGTAGAAATACAAGATAAAACCTCAAGTAAAAATAGATTTCTATTAGGAAATTCGTGTTTCTAAGACACATCTGCCTATAATTGATTTTGTATTATTCAACTTGAAAAGCTAATGTGCATTGTAACACAAGTGAAACATGGATATTTTTGGCCAAATATTTAACACTTTCGGCTGCATCTATAGTCATCTGTCCCAATGTTCAAAGTGTATATATCTTCATTTTCTGTTTAAAACATAATTAGAATGTCAAATAGTTTGAATCCTAATGAGACGCCGAGTTACTCGGAAATATTGATTTCATAATTTTATTTTTACATTTTACATCGGAAATATTGATTTAATAATTTTATTTTTACATTTGTATATATGTCAACCTAAATATATATTATATTTGATATTAAATTGATAAGTATAATTTTAGAAGTGTTGCATTTGTTTTCCATATGATAAATGTTAATTACATAGTCAATTATCTAACATTTTATCAAGTTTTAATGTATATCAATGTCCGTTCTCTGTAGTACATGTATTGCCAACTTATTGTTTGTTAGTTTGCTTTTGATGTATAAACTTTTTTTTAAAGCAGCAGCTAAATTGGTATAAAATTGATAAATGTCTTATTTTGATGTTCGTCAAATAGTGTTTTTTGTTTGATCTGAAATCGCTATCGCATGAAATGTTTGCAATAGAGGGGAAAATGTACAAATAATTCTTAAACACACTACTTTATACAGCATGACGTTTTCTAACGTATGGTTTAATAATTTGGGATATTGATATTCGCTGGAACTCTTTTTTAACGTATCAAAGAGTTACATTAAGGTATGCTGAAGAAGCCATTTTGCCCTTCACCGCTGAGGGGTATGTGTACTATTCCAGCTTGGGCTTAACTGTCTTCTTATGTTATGTAGATTATTAAAGGTCGGTAAGTCTATCCTGGGACGCCGGTTTACTAAATAGGTAATGAAAATCCACAGAAGTTGCTATATTTCTTTTACTGTTTTGCTTTGAATAAATCCTGGCTAAATCAAATTAAGAAACACTATTAATTGGAATGTTGATACACTCTTATCTGAACAAAACGCACTGAAACGCACTGTTTTGTTCAATAATTGCCATATATGAATCCTCGTATAGTTTTATTGCAAATTATAGATGGTCGTAAGCGTCATTTCATCAAAGCATATAGATAAATCATTGGTTCATATCTCCCGATAAGTTTAGATTAAACGTTACATTAATTCTTCGTAGGTATACGACATCAGCGTGGGTTTAAATGCGTCTGATTCACGGGCTCTCCAGATAGATAAAGCATACGGAAATAGACTGATTATTGTTGTTTACGAATGTCTTACCACATTAAATGATTATTACGTGGTATCTACAGACACAAAAATTATCGTCGTGTAGTTCGGAAACATCTTTGATGAATGTCGCCGACTTAACAACGACGTCATTGCAGAGCTTTGTTCTCCTGTTTGGTAGTAATAAACTCTGAAACTTATTTGAAAAACGTTGTTTATATTCAAGTAATCAGTGACTAAGTTTTATGATGTAATTTTGTTTTAAATTATTTGATTACACAATGTGTATGCTTGAAAATGTAATAATTTGAGCTCACTTTATGGCATAGTTAAACAGTAACGTTTTAAACTAGAATGTGTTCAATTAAAAGAAGTAAGTTTGATTATCTCCCTTGAAATATTTCTGACTAGAATTATCTTCCTTCATGCACATCCTCATGTCGTTTATTGCAACTGTGTATAGTTTCATCAGTATCGGTTCATACGTTTAGGAGGAGTGCGCTTACAATAAAAAAGATCGACATACGGACGAACGGGCAGACGGACGAATAGACTGACGGACAGGGTGATTCCTATATGTCATCACCTCCCTCCCCAGAAAACAAACGGATAAAAAATAACAATAAAAACGATATGACATGTCACTAATTCTATTTATTATGGAACAGGTAAAACTTTATGTAGGTTTAAAAGTGGGAAAGTGAACAAACATGTATCAAATGCATTTGCATTCACTTGTATGTATTTGATTCAGGAAGGATAGCGTTTAAAGATGCCGGTTTATAAGAATGCATTTACAAATTTCTTCTGTATATTTTTCTTGCAAATATTGGACATTTTTTTAAGTGTATGCTTTGTACAACATACTGTGAAACTAGGATTTGTTCAATTTTCTACATGTGAGTTTTAAATGATACAGTTCAGGTTATCTTGGAGCTTTGTTAAGCTTTGAGTTGTTATGAATGGCAAAAGGTGCTCCCGGATAGAACAAACGATCTAATGAAAGCTTGGTAGATATCTTCATCACGTGCACAATGGTATGATATTGGTCGGGATTTAAATCAAATGTCACATAGTAAGTGTGGTAAACTTTATGGTGACTTTTGACGCCATTTCAGCTACTGCGTCAAGCAAATGGTATATCTCGATTCAGATTTTCAATAGACTGTATTTCAATTTTACGATAATCGTGTTGAAATGTAGCCTATGCTAAGCTAAAAACAGTCTCCCTAACGTTGCCGATAGTATTTATTTCGCCAATTTGGTCGTTTTGTCCCCCAAAATGATTCGAATGAAGAGTTTTGGAATTTAATCAGACAAGCGTTTATATTACCTATTACCTCGTTTTAGGGGCTAAAACGCTAAACTGGCGAACTAAAGATATAATATATGTAATGAATACTGTTTTCCGATAAGCATAGGGTATATTTCAATACAATACACTTTTTATTAAAATACGTATAGCCATTTGAAGTTTTGAATCGATGTTTGTGCGAAAGTTGAACTTTCATCATAAGTCACGTGGGACTACACTGATAGTGGTGACGGGGCAAGTAATTACAAGTCAGATTTAGCTACTGTGTCACGGAGAACCCTAAAAGTTGTTTTAACTAAATCTGATATCCACAGGAAAAGCGCGTTTTTTTCGTTTTACATCTAGATAAAAGATTACAATTATTTATTAAAAACAATTATATGACAACATAACTGTGCTTATTAGTTTTCATTTCCTCACATCATCAGACGGCATCAAAGACCGGCCTTTACAAACTCACATATTGATATAACGGTGTTTTGTAGATTGCCTAATATCCTTTGGTTATAATCAGACAAACAGCTATTAAGACATAACATAGTGTGGTCGACTGGTATTTACTTCCTGGGTCTTAGATAAATGAGTTCGCAGAAACATAGAGAGAGATAAGAAATTCGTCTGGTATTGGTTTGTGTCATTTTACCTACGTCAAGTAGCTATTGTACACTTTTAAGGTTATTTGTCACAGCAATATTTGTTTTTATGTTTAGGTAATATCATGTTAATTAGTGTTTTACTACGAGGCGAACTGGATACTTGATAGGTATCTCGCGAAACTAAAGGCCGGGTGAGATGTGTTTTATTCTAACGCTCAAAATAATAAGCGACGTTATGCTACTGTAACATATTTTGCATTTTACTTTATACCTATAAATATCACAGAGTGATTTTTTATACAGATCTGGCTTTATTTCTTAATATTTAAATTGTAAATGTCTCATTAATATAAACTCCAATGCTGTGGACCCGTTCCATGATTATGAAAAGCTAATTGCCTGTATTACGAACCTCTGCCTTTTGTACTACATTGCGAACATAACAAAATAGGAACAAAAGAAAGTCCGCGCACTATCTGACGAGACTGCTAGTCACATCGCTATATTATGGACCGTATTTGCCCCTGGCATTCACTGTATTTCAATCCCTCATGTTTTCAAAGGCGCATGACATGATAAATGTATTCACGCCGGATATGTGTTTGTATTAAATATATATATATAAAAAACACATGTATATTGAGTATAATTAAATAAAGATGCTACTAGTAATTCGTTATCTGAATGTTGTTACATTCTATAAAATACTTAATGTTTTATTATCATTTTCATTTTCAAATCAATCCGTTTGAAATGGTGTGGAATTATATGATTATTAAGTCTTTTTGATTATTTTTCTGACTCATATCGGTTTTATCTCTATTTTTGATGAAACTTTTTAAGTAGATCAACCAAATTACTTGGTAAGAATTAGCTGTGTGATATTGAAAAAGTATGTACGCTAACATGTATGTGCAGATAAAAGGAATTGAATCACTGCCTTATCATTTAGCAAGATCTGAAACTACTGATGGTTTAATTTTATGGATTAAATTAACCTTTCTTGAATGACTTAAAAACAGATATCTTTGGCTTTTTTTTATCTGTTTGTGGATAACGATGTATCACATAGGCTGTTAAAGCAGTACTTAACAGCCCGTGTTTTGTGGCAATTTTGTTTGTCTCAGGTGGTCTCGCAGGGGGTATGCCAGACATATTTCAAATGGTGTAAAGATTGAATGTGTTCAACACAACTGAACAATAAAAAGGTTCAGTGAGATAAGTGTTATGGAACTATGGCTACAAAGCTATGAATTCAAAATAGTTTCTTGGCAATGTTATAATATGTTCTATGGAGAGGAAAATAACACCCCGTTATTTATTTTATCATTTTTATTACTCATAAAATTTGTTTGATGAATGCACGTCTTAATCGATTTTGAGTGGCCGATGTTAATCTTTCTGGCAATATTTATCACAAAGCTGAATTTTAACTACAGTAACTGTGAACTTTTCTGATGAACACAAATTGACTTTGACACAAAGACCTAAACAGAACATCGCATAATCTTACTTTTTACGAGAGTTCTTACATACAACTTTAACTTCAACTCCGAATGTTAAATGTCTTTCAGACACATTTCACATATCTGTAGATATATTGCACTAATTGTGCAAGCTCAGCAATACCGATAATGTGTCGGCAATATATAATTGTAAATATAAACCAGCTGTTAGAATATTAACTTTAGTAACGTCTTCATCCATTGACTATGCCGGAGAACGAATCCGCGGCCCCCCACGCCGGAAAGGGACGCAAACCGGGCGGTCCTCAAACACTTTAAGAAAGCAGCTCAACTATTTAAAAAAGTTAAACATTTAAAGATAGTAACTCAAACATTTAAAGAAAGTAACTCAATCATTTAACGTTAATAAGTCAATCAAATGCCCTTTTCCCATGAGAACTTCATACACTTTATATCATAATGTTCGCGTCATAACGTCCTTATGGATAATAATCCCGTTTTATACTTAACTAGTTTGTATAGAAACAGAAATAAGTGTCATTTTTCAGATATTGTATCCCATGATTGCTTTGAATAAAATAACAGGATTTGCCGTTTAAGTAATAAGTACTGACGGTTTCATATATCACTTTTCAGTGACATTACCGACCAGATATTCATTAATGAGACTAGATTAGGACAGGCGCTTGCGCGGGGAAATCAGTTTACAAACTCTGAGATAATAGACAATTCTACAATCATTGCGACAATAAAATGCCAATAAAGTTACCAAATATCATTTGAAAACTATTTGGAATTAAAACAAAAACAACACTTTCAATTGAGCTGAAACTCTGAAATCTCAATGTCTGTCTAGGGAGTCTTTCTTTGACTACGTTTTGTACTATTTATCTATGGAACAAAATCATTTCAAAATACCACTGCATGTTAGATACACCCTGTTTTTCCAAATTAAAAAAGAAAACGTCAGACTTGAACCTTGAACCCGTGGCTAACTCTATACACAGGGTATAGGAAGCAAGTACGAAACTGATTGAGCTAGTTTGCCTTCACACAATGTAGGATGATGTGAACAGAAATAAACCAGTCCGTACTTCGACATCAATTCAAACAAATTACCATAGGAATAGGTAAATCGTTTACCTGTCAGTTTAGTAATCGAATTCATAAACGTCTTTTGACTTGTGAAAGTCGGAACTGATTGTCTATTTTCCTAAAATCAGATTAACTAAAACAAAACCCGACAAAATAATATATGACATTAACAATAAGAACAATGTTGTGGTAATTTCACACTAAAAACCCGTGGCTGATATATACCGTTTTCTTTTTTATTCTTACTCAATCGGAACTCCACGGCCAATTCCGTAACCCTACATCATACATGTACCTCGGGTGTATTAGGTGGAAGGATATGCGCATATCTTAAACATTTTCTTCGCCGGAATAAGAAAACACGAACAAAAGTTTTTTTTTTTCTGGAAAACTACGACTGTATTCGAATAAACAGATCGTGAAAAAACAAAACAAACTATCTGCGTGCAAGCTCTATTTCAAGGTCCCGGCCCAAATCCATACCAACTGAAGTGTACTGTTTTTAGCTTAGATAATTCGTGTTTTTGATCGCTTTACATGTCAATTTGTTTGTCCGCCTTGTTTAATTGTGTTGCCCATAGCAGAAAAATGTCTATAGATATTAAGGTATCAAATTGGACTGATGCATGCGCAAATCCATCCCTTGTGTATAAGATTTTTTTTTTAAATTTCATTTTTGCGATAATTTCAAACGCAATTATTCCCCTATATAGGCATTAAAAGACCAACTGTTATATCGGTAATTTTCAAATGTAGAACAAGTGTAGATTTTAAGAAGAGGCAAGGGACCTTTAAAGAAATGAAACAAAAATACATCAGCGAGAAGCCATGCCTATCACGTGTATTTATCTCTCTACACTTGTTAGAGGTGAGCGGTGCTATGGTTTTATCATGTAACCGCAAAAAAGTCCCAATGATACCAACGACGAAGAGAAAAATAGCCGGAGAGCGGTAACCGAACATGAGATATCCCGAGTTCTAATTATAGATTTTCCCATTTTAGAATTTTACGGATTCCCTTGAATTATGTCCAAACTACTAGATTTCGTACGTATCCGAGAGAAAACTACACACTTTTAAATGTACTCTTAATGTGTGATTGGTTACTTTGGTCAGACAATACACCGTTAGGTCGGCAAATCGGCGAAAAAAATCGGTTCATTTATTTAATAGTATAGATATAGTATGTGCAACATAGAGGCATTTGGAAGTTTCAAATAAATATGAGTCCTGATATTGTCAAGGGAGCTTATAAACTTTTAAAAAGAGACTTTCGCCTCAACACGTGCACGCATATATAAATTGCTTTTCCATGGCCTTTTCTTACTAGGTTGCAAAAATATAATTGCACACAGCCTTTAAACGCAAGTATAACGAATCAAAAGACTGATCATCCTAACATCGTGCAAAACATTTGATAATTGAATGACGAACTGTATGTGAACGCAGTTGGTGACGCGGGAAAATGAAGCTTGCTTCACGGTTAATTTGCCCGGGCAACGGGCTGCGTTCATATCGCATGGACAAACAAGGTCGTTATATATTGCTTATATTAACATTTTTACAGGTTGTTATCAATCTCTATGTAACACAAGCCCAGTTTGAAGTTTAAGCCCTAAAAGGGGACTAACTAATTTGGTTTTAACTTGGAATAGCATGTTATTGCCTTTAAGTGAAATTATGCGTTAGTTTAAACAAACGCGCATACAATAGTTTCGATAAACGACGAGTTACATGTGTTTTTTCTTAACATTTACTGTCTGTGTTAAGAAACTGAAAACAAAATAGTTTTTTATATGTGTTGATAAGATAATAGTTCTTTACTCGCAATACTCCATCTTTAAGTACTTTACTCTAGACTCCGCCTACTTAAAAGTCACGTTAGGTCAAACAGTTCATGCAAAATGAACCGTATTTATTTTTGTCCAAAGTCAACAGGCGAATGTAAATATTTCAACGTAAACACCTCCAGAATAGAAAAGATCCGTCAATGACTCTGAGAGTTCAACTTTCTAATGTTTACCAGGATGCACAGTTCCTATCGGCATCGCCACTGCCATGTCTTCGGGAATTAAGGTCATGCAGTGTAACCTGAATAATTCAGTTATTTTTTATAAACTGAGCTGTACTCTGATAAGGGAGCCCAGCCCATAGTGCAAGTGTCCATCAACGAGCGTATTTCACAAGTCTAGCCAACGAAGCAAGTCCTAGTATTTTATGTTTTCGTTGAAACCAATTACACTGCCAAGCTTAAATATAAAAATATTAACACCGTGTTTACATTATTGCGACACTTTTGAGCTGAGGCTCATATGGATATAAACTTAAATCACCACGCGAACTGTTCAAATTAGCAAATTTTAACGCCATCAAGGGGCACAATCTTATTCCTTAAGATCTTCAAAAAATGTGTATATTACGCTAGCATAGCGCGATATAAAAAGGCACAGCTGATTCACAATCCGATTTTACACCTTTCAGATATTCATAGCAATAGCGAAGAGCGTATTTATTAGAGCGTCTTAACATTAAACGGCTTATTACAAGATTTGAGCATGCCATTATTTAAACTGTCAAAACTTTGATTCATATCTGAAATGATGCGGAAGTCATACATGATGTCAGCAACAACTACTTTAACAAAATATTCGGAACTGACTTCTTAAGCTCAAAAATCAAAACAGAATATGAAGAGACCGCTGAATATATACACTATGCATTTGACATGTAATTACAACTTTCTGAAAAACATAAAACTATTTGAGATATCACGTTTTATATGATTGAGCGAGCTTTAGGTGTGAAAGTAAATGATATGTTTCTAATTTAGGCCAATGATATGCTTGTGTGAGCTTTACTGTGTACTAATAAAATGCCTTTCTACGTTCTTATATCTTTTGTCTTATCTTGAATAAATTTTCATTGAATCTGTTGCATAAATTGCAGATATAAATCAGAGGAGAGACCTAACAGAGTATGAATGATCATTACTCTAAACGTACTTTGGTGGTCAAGTATTTACATTTTCAATTGAGGCTAATATCCGTTTTCATGAATACTAAAATGGAACTTAATTAAAAACATGCCCGACAGACGGTTCACAGTATAATCCAATATGGTTACTGAGAGATAAAAAGATCTAGGATTTTATCTGTCCGGTCCTGATTTCTACAGAAATGACACTAAAACATATTGAACAGAATTGGAAAAGAGAACAAAAACCATATATAATGTCTAGACTACAAGAAAATGCATATATTCTCACAGCTATAATGCATAAGGTGGGTCCTTTGTATTCTCCATTTCAAATACTAAAACCAAGCTAAGGCTTTTCCACAGAAGTTAAAGCAAGCAAAGCACCTACATGCAGCCCCACACGTGCACCCACACGTACAGTTCGTACCCACACACACAAAAAATGACTTAGAGACTGATAGAAGAGAGACTAAGAAAGAAAAATAAATAAAGAAGAAGAAAGAAACGGACATGAACGAAAAAGAGATAGAGAGAGTCAATTATTGGTAAGGGAAAGCAATTCAGGTTTATGATCAACATGGAATAAGCTGCATGTTATAACACTCAACATATTCCACACACGTGTTCCTAATTGTTAAAATGAAGAACACAAGTTGCTACTTTCAAGTTTGTCTTATTTAAAACAATAACTTAAAATAGAACATCATAAAATAGTGTTAAATTTTAACTAAGTTTATTTCTAGCATATTGTCTGTTTCCGATCCGAGAATTAAACGATTTCACTGCGACAGACGAACACAGGGTTTGGTTTTCTTAAGCAGTTCTAAATCAACACTACATCGATACTTTTCAGACATATTTTATGATACCTCTGGTCATTAATAGGAACCCGGAGTGTTATCGTAATTTACCAATGTGGAAAAATCAGCACGAAAGGAAATCGCAATAAAGATGCTTCAGTGTCTTTGTCTATCGATACAGTTATATTGGTACTCGAAACAGAAAAGATTTATTCAGTTTCTTATTTGACCATAAAGTACTATCACAACCGGAATGAATCGAGGAAAAACTGTTCTTCTTAATTAATGATCACTGGAAAACATAAACAGTTATCATCCCTCCAGTGAACATTTGCGGATTTATCAGTTTATTGTCCGGATGATAAATAGAAATCACGATACCACAAAATACATTTGACAGCCGGCGTTTTCATTCTGTGTTCAATTTTACAGAATTGCAACAAGGACAATGCTGTATATTAACCTTTACCCTGCTAAGGGGGATCGAGATATAATTTGCAGACAGCTTGGGCCAGTTTATGCGCCGAGTAACTAAAAATGTTGATTAATATATGGTAACCGTTTGAAATCTGGGTTAGATATTAATTATCATTAAAAATAAAAAACATAAAAAGAAGATTTAGTAGTACAATCGTAATTTGTCGTGTAAACGTATATCATATAAGTTTAACTGAATATAATCTTTTAATCACTGGATTTACTAATAAGTAATAAATCTATGTAACACGTTGACACTTCTTCAGTTATAAATGATGATACGTTTGCTTGTTAAGGGTCAGGTAAATTTTAAGTGTAAAATAAAGCTTTATTTGGTTTAAAACTTAACCTTAAAAAACGACAAATCACCAGATACTGTATAAAATGTACCATTACCTCATACAGGTAAACGGTCCTGAAGCAGGGATCAACGATGGACTTGCCTGAAGCATACTCAGCTTAACGGTTAACTCCGTAAAATAAACCTAGACTAGACCGTGTGGGAATAGTATCATAAGTACTCGTCAACAGCAATTATATTACGTTATAGATCAGTCGTCCTTGTGAGCCAATGAAAATGCAGGGATTTTTTAATTTTCGACTCACTTATTCGCATTAAAGTAGCAAACGGCCAGACTTAC
>JAULCC010267275.1:0-12333 GCA_032358795.1 Nuttallia obscurata | reverse complement strand
CCCATCCATCTTTGTTTCACTGTGACTTATGGTCATATGTCTCCCATCCATCTTTGTTTCAGTGTGACTTATGGTCACATGTCTCCCATCCATTTTTGTTTCATTGTGACTTATGGTCATATGTCTCCCATCCATCACTGTTTCAGTTGTTAATTACCTGTAGAGATACCTTTTTTTATTTGTTAAAATACCCAGGAACTCAGGTAAAGTTAACTGACAACCTTGGTATACGTAAAAAATATTCTTGATAAATAAACACAAAGACAAACAATCAAACAAACAAGCTTACTGTATCCTCTTCACACATAGTTTAGCATTGGGCCTTCACTTCACTTCTCCATCTAGCCCTGTTTGGGTCTTCCTTCTTCTCTTCTCCCCATAATAATAAGATTGACCTGAGCTCAACATTCAAGGTATGTTCTCTTTTGTTACAAGACTATCTTATCTGTTCTTCTACCTCACTCAGGCTCTCTAGTCCAAGCTTGTTGGGTTATTTTTGATGTTCCCTCATCAGAATACTGCCAATCCATCACCTAGCCTTTCTACAGTCTGGCAAAATTAGGGTTAAGACTAGAGGGCTTCTGTAAATACCCTTATAGCTATGGGTCATTGAGGGATAATCAGAGAGAACTTTATATCTGTTGTAGATAAACATTAAGATAAACACTTAGGTTGTTATTGTAACTGTGTTAGAGCTTTAGAAACTCTGACATTTGTAGAATGATTTGGTTATACTTAAACTCTGAACTTTGGCCTTGGGAGGTCAGAGGTCATAAATGAGGACATGTCATTAAATGGTCTTGGTCACTGACATCTTGTTGAAGTTGGAAATAACATCTTTGTCTTCTTTGAATGTTGTAGTTGAATTTTGCATGAAATGGTAATATAAGTTAAAGGTACAGTGACAATGGTTGGCAACACATAACTGAACATCAGATTTAGTACTCATTATTTTCCCTAAATTTGTGCTTGTAGAATATACAGTCTTAGTCTAAGTAGTCTGATTGCCAAATAGGAAATTAGTTTATAGTCTAGAGTAGGCACTGTTGATTCCTTTAAAAAAAAGTGTTAAGGAAACTATTGAGCAGCGCAGTAGGCCAGTAACGGAACCACTGAGTGTAACAAATGATATATTGCACAGTTTTCTGTGTGGTATATTATTTATTTCATAATGTAATGCACTTATGCTTTGGTAGCTGAGACTGGTTTGTCTGTGTGTTAACTGTTTGTGTGCTAAAAATAAACATGTACATTATGTTTCACAGAAGGTTGGAGGGGACAGAGAGGGTCAGGTATAAAACTCATGCATGGTTGTATTTACTTGTGGTCAGTATGGTGAAAGTGCATGTTGTAAAAATGTTTTTGAATGTTTCACGTCTTTGGTTTTTAATGACATAATTGTCAAAGAGGCAAATATTGACAAAGAGACTTAGAGGAGCACTTGTTTATAATGAAATTAGCAGAAATGTTTTTTAATGAATAAACATAAAACTATAGTTTAGCTTCTGTTGAGACTCATTAGAGTATGATTCAGATCACTTATACATGTGTATATAAAATAACTTTTCATATAGTCACATGACAAAGATAAATTATTTTGTTGTCGCATGAAACACATATATACCAATCACATGGTGTGACATTGTTGTATCCATGGTTACATAACACAACACATTTTGCTATCTCGAAGTATTTCTTTAATTTTGTTTAATATTCTGTTTCTCTATTGTGTTGATTGATTTTATTTATAATTCTTATGTGAAAAAGAGTTGGTTTCCTTTGTTGATTTATTTGTGTATTGTATTTGTGGAACTGTTTACAAGTGTAATGTCAGGGGTGTTACAGTTTTGTCATGAAATAAGATATTTGGTTAAGGTCAGCTTTAAAATGAAAAGTCTTTCCCAGGATTAGGTGGTGTAGTGATAGTATCACTCACCTTTCAATCAAAGGTTTACCTAATAAAAAAGCAACCGTACATGTGATTCTAACGATGGTAGTCAAAATCTACCAACTTTCAATACCATTTGCCAGTTTACCGGTCTGGTAAGGCAGATCTTCTGGATTTGCAAAAATCTGAGTATAAGTGTCATAAAGTTTCAGATATTACAAATTCTTTGCTTGGAGCCCACATGCAGCCAGATTTCTGTATTGGACATCAAAAGCCTTGCTGGACATCCATAAAATTCCCTGAATTGGCTGTCCAGTGTGTAGTTAGTTTGATGATCCAATCAAAAGAATATGCATGTCCGGTGATATTGCATACACAGTTAACCAAACACAACTACATTCAAAACAAGACAAATATTCATCCATCACAAAATTTGATCTTGTCGTCTCAAATTTAAAAACAGTTTTTCTACAATGGCATGAGCAACAAAATGATATCTCATGTTGGAGGCAAACACAGACTTTTTGAGTAGGAGATTGGATTGATAAATATTCACTGATTTTACTTGTTTCTGTACACACTGTGTTAGTTTGTTACACATCATTTGTTTCCGTAACACCACAGCTAACATACAGATTTTGTTAACACTTTACTTACTACATTTCCTCACTAAACAGATGCAGTTTTTAACTGAAATATAATAATCTGCTACCATTGTGTCAACAGGTATAGTTTTAAGTAACTCTTGTTGCCTTGTGTCTTGTTGACTCCTGCATCAGCATTCTTTCGATGGGGACAAGTCCATCCTAGTGAATAATTTCACAGAGAACTTTTACACTTTTACTAAGAAAGACTTAATAATAACTTCTTCAAACAGTTTTGACAGTTATTCATTCAAAATCAAGGTCCCTCATGAATAAACCAAAGTTCCACCTAGTTGAGTGGTTGATTTATAATTATAATATTGCATTAGAAACAGATAGGAAGAGATTTTTTTGTGGGTGGGGGGGTTGGGATATGATAGGAAGTACTATATTTTGACATGGAAATTTGGTATCATTTAGGAAATCTTGGCTCTGGACCACTTACTTAGATAACTGTTTTCCAGGGGATACTGGGAACCCATTAGTTTAGAGGCCTGAGCAACTGGTTTTTTCACTGACAAGCAATGTAGACTAAGAAAAGACAAAGGCTCTCAGTTTAACTACCTATTTACAATTATTTGCCTACCTGGTTCTGGCACTTATGAATATTGTGTCAAAGTGTTAAACACATTCACTTTTCTGTAACTGTCATTACATACTATATCTTCTTTAAAGTTGAGATATTGTAATCACTAATGACAATAAGATCATATCCTTGTAAAAATTTCAAATGTCAACTTTAAGTAACTTGATTGTCTGACGTGGTTTTAAAAGTTTATATCAAACATATCATAACACTTGTATGGAGTTACTTATCATTAGACACATAATACTAGTTATATATCCAGAAAACAAACTCAAAAGACTTTTATGAGTCACTGACTTTTATCATAATTAAGCTAGAAGTGAATTTTACTGAATCCTTTTTTGCAGATTGATAATGTACAAATGTTTCCTCATAGGTGAAGAACCAGCTTTCCAATAGGCTCCAAGAGTTACAGCCCCTGCCTGAGTTGCTGAAGAATACAGAACTGCGCCTCCATGAGACGGAGGAGAGACTTTTGGCTGCTGAGAGGAAAAAAGGAGAAAATGCCCAGATTATTGCAGAGTTGTCAGCCAAGGTAGGGATGTGTATTACTGGCAGGCTGAAATAAGGTTTACAGTAATTAGATGATAAAGTTTAATGCCTTTTTGAAGAATATTTCACTTATTTCAAGATAGTCAGTCCAGAACCCACCTAGAAAATCCTTATAAAAAAGGCAAAAGGAAAGAAGAAAATATGGAAAGAAAATGACATGTTTGTCATAGTAATAGTTTGTCAGTCACCCCCTGAGAAAAATGGCTGGTTCCATGCATTACATGTATTTTTGTTTGAAAAGAAACAACCCTCTAAAAAAGTTATCCTTCTTGCTGGTCGTACTATTTTCATATCCTTGTAACACAGTTCTGTCTCTCTCTTGATGCTTCCTTTGTCCTCTGTTTCAATCAACACGTCATACTCATACTTGTCACTGCATGCCACTGTAATTTTTTTATGTACAAGTTATTTTGTACAAATAAGTCTTATTTATATATACAGTAATGTCAGTGGAGCTTTTTTCTTAATCATTTCTCCATTTATATGTTAAGTAATGTATAGTCTTGTGATTTGACTTTTGTATGAAATGATGAATTAAAAAACTGAAATACAAATTTCCTTACAAGTCATAATTACCCTTAAGTCAGCATGGCATTTTGTTTGTAATCAGTGTGTTATATATTGTTCACTATCAATTGTCTGAACAGGTTGAGGCCATGGCTGAGGCAATGGATAAAATGAAGGATAAGTTACAAGGCTCACAGTCGGAAAACCATGGCATGAATGACCGAGTTGTTACCATTGAAAGGTATAAGACTATGTGTTGCTGTAAAATTGTGTTCCTCTCTCTGTAACAAAAAAAGGGGACAGTATGTAACCTATTTGCAGTAACAACCTGTGGGAAACACCAAATACAGCTGTTTTAGACAGGGGGTCACTGCAGGGAGGTATAAATGTCTGCTAGATTTCAGCTATGGGAAAAGTTGTTGAAGAAAAGGTGTTGCTTGTGAAAGGGTGGTTGTAGAGACTCAGAGGGAGACTTACGAAATATTATCATTAAATATTCCTTGTAAACTGGTCTTTGAATAACTGGTATTTGAATATTCATTATCAACTTCTGGTATTTTAATCTTCATTATCAAATTATAACCTAAAGGCATGTTCCATAGCAAGTTTTTTTCCATGACAGTATAGACCTTGATCAAACTCTGTTACATTGTCTGAAGTTTTACATTTTCTGAAGTCTTCTACAGTCATTAGTAACATGTTTATTTAAAATATGTCCTGTACTGACCATGTAAACATGTTGTGATTGTCCCATAGTGAACATAATCCTAAAAAAATGTAAATCTAAAATGTAAACATTTCGTGTTTCAGACGTCTACAGGAGTCAGAGGAGCAGAACAGAGAGTTACTGACCACTGTGGCACGTCGGGAGGAGGCTTTACACCAGAACAATGTAAGCTTAATTTATGTCTAATCACGTATTGCTTTTTAAAGATTTTACCTAAAACTTTGTTAAACATAATTTTGGTCATTTTTCAAAATAAATGTTGAAATGCTTCATTTTTATGTGTCTGATTTTGCTTGCATTAGGTAGAGACTTTTCCACATTTGAAGCAATATCTTTATAGGTTGTTTCAATTATAATAAGTGACACATTGTCACAATTTTATGTCTTATCAACTTTTTTAACCCCAGCTAATTATTTCCAGGATGTTTTTTTACTCACACCATGTAAAACTTTTAATTTAAAAAAATTTCAAAAAAGATATTTATTTCTTGGAAATGTTTCTTAAAATAAGGTGTAACTTACGCAAATTCTGTATTTTTAATGCAAACTCAGCCTTTTTTAAAACGCAAAATTATCTTGGGGAGAATTTGACTTTAATTATGCTTTATCCTAATTTTCAACAATTACAGCTGCGACTTGAAGATCGTGAGCGTGAGAATGCCAGCCTCACACGACAGTTAGAAAACGCTCTCACAGATCTCCGCCGCCAACAGGAACAGAACAGAGACAAACAGGCAGCCAAGGTCAGACAACTCTCTGGCACTATTTTAAACTAAAAGAGTTTTCTAGGGAAAACGTTTGTCTCCATTTTAAATGTCATAATTGTACTAAAATTCTGTAAGCCCCTATCAAGATGAGTTATATATGTTAAAAGGTTGATGAGAAATAAATTAGGAAATGGCAGGATGTTGGCAATCATTAAGTTTTCCATCAGATAGGTGCCAATGTACAGCTTTTTCTCCTTAGACCCATACATTTAGATAAAAGGCAAAGAAGAATTATTAGAAATCAAATTCATTTCTTGACAGTGCTTCTGAAATTGAAAATTGTTTATCCATCTCAGCACTCTTGTGCATTTTCAGATAAATAGAGGATCCTAAAGGAGTTGTCATTTCATGTCAACTTTTATTAACCTATTAACCTGTTCAGCTTAATAACGTTTTCATGAATGACAAAAAGTATAGGATTCTTTTTATCATATGACAATACAACCAGAGGTTAATAAGACTTTTCTTATTGATTTTAACTAAATAGATACCGGTAATCCAGTTTTGTCTAGGACCTCATATTTTGTCATACATTTTACATAACGACGTCACATGTCAGCTATCTTTTACTAACCTAGGTACGTATAAGAAATTACATACTAACCCAACATGAGTGAAGTCATGTTATAAAACAATATACTTGCATTTCATCATATGAAACCTTGTTTAACTTATTTATCTTTATGTGAATTAACTATACTTGTAACAATTTTCCTACCAGCCTTTTGAGAACAATGCCATGCTTCAGGACATAATAGGTAATGGTCTAATTGCTGGGTATGAATTGTTTTCTCCTGTTTCTGTTTTTCCAACCAAGATTTTTAACTAAAAATCAGCTTATTATATTACCAAAATGGATTAATTGTTAAACAATTTAAAAAAAAACCCACCTGGAAATAATGAAAGAAATTATGACAAAGTGGATTGAAACCAGATAAAATGTAACCTTGCTAAGCAGCTAGTTGATATGTATACAATTCTTGTATGATATTATACAGTGGATATTTAAAAGCAAAATTGTCTGTTGTTTGCTGTAGACTTTATGTAAGGATATTCCGTTTGTATGTAAAAATAAAACAGTGATTTGTTTTTCACAAGGTTCCATGTATAGGTCACAGTAAGGTATGGCTAAATTTCTGAGTTTACTGTTATATAAAAAAAACTGTGTACACAAATGGTAAAAAAAGTGAGATTAAGAAACTTCTCACAAATGTTTTGTCACATTTCCAGGAAAGAACTCTGCAGACTCGTATTGTGGACATGGAGGCCCAACTAAGTCAGACACGTGCAGAAGTTGCCAGACTCAAGAGAGAGAAAGAGGAGGTAGGTTACCATGGCAACATGACATTTTCAAATATTGATACATATCAGATAAGAAAATTTTCATATTTTTAATTCTTATTGATTTACGTTAAAAGTGGCTTCTATAAAAGAGTTATCATTTAAATTTTGTTTACAGAAAGCTTTGCACAGCTGTATATTCACTAATAGTTTCCTCCCTGTTGTGAAAATCTAATACCCAACCTTGTTGCAATGATAATATCTCACTGGACAGATGCCATGATGCATGCATAAGTTAAGCACACATATACAGTGTCCTTTTTTCTAGCTCCCAGATAGGCAGTTAAAAAATCTAAGATCTCTCATTGTCTGATAAGGTTTAAAGCTAATAGTTGTTAACTGACTTTTATCACTGATGAATAACCATTTACTGGTATATGTATGCCTCAAGATAGTTCAACTATTATTCTCTGTACATCAATGCATCAATATATCTTTTTATGCTTTTACGGAAAAATATGCTTTTCATTTGGCAGAAATTTCAATGTTTAACATTGTGTGTGTTTGTAGGCTGAGAGGAAGTTCAACTCACGTTTATATGACCTCAAGGATCGCCTTGAACAGTCTCACAGTACCAATCGAAGTATGCAGAATTACGTCCAGTTTTTAAAGAACTCGTACGCCAATGTGTTTGGTGATAGCTCTGTCAATATGATGCCAACAACACCTTTAAGACAGGGTTACCCCTGATGTGGACCTTAAACTGTAGTCATACTCTAAGATATTTATTGTACTGTTTGTATTTATCAGTTTTACCTGCCAACAAATCACATTCATCCAAATCAGACAAACATGACTCTCAAGGGATTACTTTGACTAACAAGAATGAGAGTCTCTTGTACAACTATGTTTTGTACATGTCTGAGTATAAATATAGATCACTGTTTACTGGCCTGGAAGTTTGGATTATGTTTTTCTAGGTCCATTTTTCTGACACATAGATCCACCATGTCAATAAAGCTAATACCACTAGTCAAAGTTTAGAGTATTTGTTTACTACCTGGTTATTTGTTTTCCACAAGCAAAGTTAAATAACTTTAACCTTAACTACAAAAGTTGGACACTGGTTGACTGTTAGTGAATTACTGATCTATGTATTTTTTAGGGTAGGGAATTAAACTTTTGTCCTGATAGTGGTGATGGCCAGTTTATAGTACAATTATACAAAAATTTGGCAGGATTGATCCAAAACTAGACAGAGCTTAAAACATTGAGAAAAGTACTGAAAGTGTAAAATTTCTAACAATTATATTACTGAAATGAATAGCTCCCCAACCCCATACTCAACCATTTTTTTAAAAAAGATAATTGGTTTTTATGCATACAAATTATTATAGATGATTAGTATTTAGTGGCAGCCATTTATCTCTGTGGGAGTCATTTACTTCGGTTTTATTTTACTTTTCTCTAGTAAAGTCTTGATATAACACTAAAACAGAAAGATTGAAAAATAAAAATGTCACTTTCATTAGGTTATATAATTAAGTACTTGTAGTTTTTATTGTGTTAACCATATACATATTTATGGCAGAGCATTAATTCACCTATGGTGCTTTCAGTAACTGCGTACATTACCTAGGTCAAAGACATTTTTCTTGAATCATTAATGGCATTCCACATTGGTACACCAAGCAAATGCATGGAAGTAAATTTGGGATTATTTTACTCATAGTGTATTAAAGAAGTCTGAATTACTGAGATTTAGTTGGAAGGGTTGTGAAGTGTGAGATTGTGTTTTAAGAAATGTGAAGACTACTACTTTCTGTTTGTTAAGTCACTTTTAAATATATTTTAAACATTCATAAAGCTTTTCAATTTTTGGGGGGATAAAAGTTCAGTTCAGTATTTTGTGCAATTGACACATCTTCTTTGGAAAATTTTGTTTATTAGTTCAATACCAGTAAATTTAGGACTTACATGACAGTAAGTATATAAATACTGGGGAAATGTGAATAGTTTTATTTTTTCAGTTCTTCATTTACTTTTCAACAAACAAATTCCGCAGTAGAACTCAGTAAAAACATTTTGTTTTCCACTGCATAAAAATTGGTTTAATCACTAAACATCTTGTTCTTTTTGAATGATTTTATATTGTTGAACATCTCTTAAAACTCTGAGCAACTGATATATTCATATTGGTACATATATATATACTGCTGGTGTAGACCCAGTTTTAACATATCGAATTTTGCATTATTCACTGAAGTAGATTTTGTTGTAAAGTTCCGTCCAACAGTTTACATGTTTTAGACTTGTGTTTAGATGCTTCTATATACATATCATGATTATGTCAAGCTAGGTACGGTCCTGTAGTGATGGATAAAAGTGTAGGCAGGACTGGTGAATGTTTGACTTTTTATTATTTTACGACTTTATATTTGGTCTGTGATACTGTATTCTGTTCATTATTGGAAGTAGTCTTTAGAGCTCATGTTTTAGTTGTCCTGAGCATTTTAAAGTTCATCTGAGCTCTTATAAATTGACTTGAGTACTTATAAGCTCATATGAGCTCTGCTAGACTTAAATTTGTATTTATTAGCTCACTCTTATCTCATATGAATTCTTAAAAGCTCACCATAGCACAAAGTGCTTACAATGTGGAGAAAAGTTATTACATTATATCTACTTTCTGCCGAGTTGTAGTTTTCCTGATGAACATTAAACATGTAGTATTTTCTTTATATCCAAAATCATTTACATGTTTTATGGTCATAACATTGATTAAAAAATACATAATGGGTATATCTAGATTTGTAATAGCAGTTAAGGTAACTTTGTGTGTGAATGATTTCAATATTTAGTTAACAGTGATATGTTAATTAGTGATCAGAATTCCTGCTGATAATTTTACATTACTTTGTGTAATCAGTTTACATCTCTACTACTGCATTTATTCTACTTTATCTATACATTGATATAGATGACTGTGGGGGAAAAGAAACAATCCTTGAATTTACCAACCATTCTTGAAATTTGTTAAAGACTCGATTTCAAGAATGCATTTTGAAAAACATACTTCTGCTTCAATTATTTTAATTCAAACTTTTATACACATTTACATGAAGTTGAAAAGAAGTAAATGTGTCGATTTATCTTGGATACATGTACTTAGAAAAAATAAACAGGGGTGAATATTGCATTCTTGAGTTCAAGTCAAAGAATATTTTCAAGAATTGTTGAAGAATTTCAGGCTAGTAAATTATCTATGACTAATAAGGTAACTAGCCAAATATCATATGCAGATAAACAAAAATCAAGAGGTTACTATTCAGACCTTGATTACAATTTATGAAGGAAAAAGAAATATTTTTGTTTTTTTAAGGTCAATTCATTTCAGATTTTCTGTATTATCATTCAAGTTCAATATTCAATCTAGATTTCTATATTGGGTTATTGGAAGAAAAAAATGTGTAAATGAATTCTTGACTACTGATTACAGAGAAATTACCCGAAGTTTCTAATTGCCTTCAAATCCTGACAACTTTTATTCACTGGTAGTGTTATTCAGTTTAATTGAACCCGAGTAAATAATTGGGTATACTGGAAAGCTTAGACTTGTATTTATTGTTTGCCAGAAATTTGTGGTACCTGAATTGTGCATGTTATGTGTTGAGGTGCTCTTAATGCAGAGTATGTTGTCTCCAAAAAAATAGAGTTCAAGTCAGTTGTAATATTTAGTTTTATTTTCAAATTTCTCTTTTATTAGAGTTTTTTAAAAAGGTTTTTAAGTTTAATAATGTGCAAAAACAGATAATCTTAATACACTTGAGACAATGATTTACCAATCTGCAGACTTGATTTTTTTCAGGTCTGGGTTAGACTTCAGATTTTGAATTTTGTCTCCATAATAGAAATTAAGTTTTTGGCTATAAATTCAGGACTGTAAAAACTTAGCCAATAGCAGGTCAGGTATGATTCCAGAACAACAGTCCTCTTGTTGTACTTTGTAAAACATGTTATTGTGTTACCGTGTTTATGTAGGGAATGTAAGACTGCTAGAAAGTAGACGGTAACAAACAGGACAAGGTCCCCACGTAGAAATTTTTAGTTCTCTTGGATCTTCAAGAGAAACCTGTTTTGTCTTTTAAAAGTGTGGGCAGGGTCCAAATTGATAAAGCTCCATTAAATTAAGCATAGACTGACTTTCTTGCTGAATATTATGGTTGAAATTTATCACATGATTTATTTTAGCCAATCAGTCGTTCAGTTCTGTGAGCAAGAGTGAGTCCATGCACAAAAAAGTTTTACAATCTTGGACACAGGTGTGATTTGGGCTTAATGTTTCTCAAATAGATTACAGAGTAATTCTCCATGAAATTTTTGTTTTTCTGATCCAGTCAAATGATTCACCTATTATGTCTGTATGGAGGGGTGTTTTTCTGTATTGAAATGTTGAGCTCACATTTTAGTGGTGGATATTTCTCATGTAGGAGCATATCAAATATACATGTAGACATTTTTTTTCAAAATTAATTTTAACCACCTTAAAAATTTGATTTATTATTGGAGTTTTGTATAATTGAAGATAGAAATAAAATATATTTTACATACCAACACAAATTATTTGTTTATTTTTCCTAAACTGGTGTTATATTTCAAGCCCTTTAAAGATTATTTCATGGCAATATCTTCTTATGTTTCTTCTTTTAGTATCAAACAGACATCTCCCTCGCTAATAAAAAGATAAACTATGCTACTCTAAAGTACTTTATGAGGTTATCAACCTCAGGGCCAGATGAGGTTAGAAATTTTTCAAGAGTATCGACTCATTCTCACTCTCAACATTTCTTGCATTTCACTAGTTAAAATTGTCATGTGACTTATTTAGCCAATCAAATCATGCAGTTTTGAGAATGAGTACATGCTTAAGAAACTTATAATGTCAGAACCGGAATTGCTGAACAAGATTCGAGCTTATGCGCCCCACTAAACCCCCTACCCCACCTGTACAATCTATCATCAGATACTCAATTCCACTTTGCTTGGTGGATCTGAACATAGCATCTAACAGGTTATCATCAGTGACCCAAGATTTCCATTTTTTGCTTTTTTTAGCAAACCAATCAAAATTGAGTCCTGTTAATGTTGCAGATCTGAATTTTGTTTTAAAAGGCCGATCACTAATTTTAAGGATTGCAAAAAATAGATATTTCACTTGTGACAGGCAAGATTTTAAGAGAAGGTACTATGTTACCAAAAAGAAATAATGAAAAGGTAATGCCTTACTATGCATATTACCGTAAATTTGTTTTGGAATTTAATGTCGCTTTAACAGTATTTCAGTCATATCGCGACGTCCAGCTCATTACAGGTGGAGGAAG
>JAULCC010267164.1:0-12334 GCA_032358795.1 Nuttallia obscurata | reverse complement strand
AGGTTATCTGCACTTTATACATACATTAACTTGTATACAGGTTATCTGCACTTTATAAATAAATGAACTGGTATTAATGTTATCTGCACTTTATACATACATTAACTGGTATTAAGGTTATCTGCACTTTATACATACATTAACTGGTATTTAGGTTATCTGCACATCATACATACATTAACGGGTATTAAGGTTATCTGCACTTAATACATACATTAACAGGTATTAAGGTTATCTTCACTTTATACATTCAATAACGGGTATTAAGGTTATCTGCATTTTATACATACATTAACTGGTATTAAGGTTATCTGCACTTTATACATACATTAACGGGTATTAAGGTTATCTGCACTTTATAATACATTACATGTAACTGGTATGAAGTTTATCTGCACTTTACACACCAATTTACTTGTATTACGGTCATATCCCCATAAGACAAAAATAATTACTTATTAGGCCAAAATTTGTTTTGTTTCCTTCTCCTGTCAAATTAAAAGAGATAGGTTGGTAGGTATGTTTTTTTAAGACTGCTGCACCATTAAGGGTCAACCATTGAACTAAATTATGATTGTTTATTTCATGTTTAATACATGCAAAAGTCATTTAATACACTTGTCCCTTTTCCCTGATCAATGCAGAAATAAGAATTGAGCTCATTTGCAAATGTATAACGCATTAAAGGGTATAAGGGTCACTTGCACTTTTTTCATGCTTAATACAGAAATTGGTTATGCGGTCAAGCATGTATTAAATGCATAAACCCCTTCACTGCCGGAAGCAATACCGCGCATGCGCAGTACTTCGCCTGCCCTTGTTTTAACTTTACAGATTGTCTTAATTTTTGGATCACAATTAGCTGAGTGTCAAACAGCTTGTACCCGGATTCAAGTTGTTTGCATATGACTTAAGACTCGGGGTAAGACTGTGAAGGGGTTTACCGTTAAGGGTTAACATGTCATCTGCAGTTTTATATATTAAAATATATTTTCCGTATTCTATAAGGTAAAATGTCACCTGCAATTTCATGCATACAGTTATGAGTATGAAAGTCACATGCACGTTTATACCTAACCTATTCATATATATGAATTTAATAATAATAATGGCTTTATTTAACGAGAGAAAACTCATTTGACAACGCCAGTCTTCCATGAGGCCCTCAGCAGAAACGTATATACAAGAGGAAATAGTAAACATGAAATACAAAGCTGAATGAATGAAATGAATGAATGATTTAATACAGATCAAAACATATATTAGCATTCTCACAGCAGTAAGCATGGATATGACGTAACTTACAAAAATGTTTGAGGCCACGTAAAAATCTTATAATAAAAAATAATACATAATCAAAAATTCCAAGACTGAAAATTGCTCGCAGAAAAATTCCAAATAAATATGTCGAATACTTTTGTGAAATTTAGGAATCCGGATATTCGAATATCTGTTTATATACCCATTTGTTAGTTTTAATTAAAGCGGTGAATAGATGTAAGAGAGAAAATAGTTCATGTATACATGTGCACCAGGTATTTGTTGAATATGAAAGCTACATGAAACCATTCCTATTCATATTATTGAACGTTAAAGTTGAAAGTACATTAAAGTGTCTAGGCGGATTTATACAACTTTATTATTACCGGTTTTACGAGTCTGAATAAATATGAGTTTATTTTTTGACAAATCGACGGGTGTGAGAAAATGACATATGACAAAATATAGTGCAAACACGTCAATAGCCAAGTCGAGCAGTGCGCGTAATACATGGTCTATAATTAATGAGCAGTTTTTATTTCATATATTACATTTCTGTCTGAGTTTATTTCTAAGAAAAAAAAATATGATTAGATTTATCAGTTGTTGTTTAAAACGTGCACTTTCATATTACTATGGGCACTATGAGACATGTTTGTCAAAGATAATAAAGTCTGATTTATGTTAAAGGATTTTGTTAGACGTGTTTTTTATTGTAGTAATTTGATGGCCGTGTTTTCTATTGCAGAAATTGGATGGACAAAGTTTCTGTCATGGAAATTTAACCCTTAGTCGGCTAAGCGCGACAGTGATAGAATTTGCAAACAACTTGGGTCAAGATTAGACACCGAGTAACTCGGTATCTAATCCGGATCCAAGCTGTTTGACACTAGGCCAAGTGTTTGTCCAAATATTGGGCGAATCCGATGGAATTTAAATCTAGGCAGACGACAATTTAAGCAGACGACATTTTTTTCAGCATGCTAAGGGTTAATGAAATATTTTCTATGGTAGAAAACTTAGGACACTCGTGGAAATATTTTCTGATGGAAGTGTTTTGCATCGTAGGAGTTTAAGGAATATATCCATAATATAACGCTGACGGATTTTTTTTCTACTGTGGAATTTAATGAAATATTTGTTTTTTGCAGATATTTAATAAAAGGTGTTTTTTGATTTTTTGCAGAAATTTGATAAAATATTTTATTTATACATATTTGATGGCAATAATTTATATTGTAGAAACTTAATGGAAATAAATTTCAATTGTAGAAATTTGATGGACATATTTCAGTTGCAGAAATCTAATGGACATACATTCTTTGTGACAATAGTTTATGTTATTTAATTATTTCAAAAAGTTGGTATTATATGCTGTTGTCTGATATTTATTGAAGTTATTTCATTTTTAAACGGAAATTAATTATTGTGTGTGATAAATAGAATACTGTATTTTTAAAATATAACATAAGCTGCCAATCATCGTTTCTGTTTGTAGATCTAAAGTCTATGTACACAGTCTTAATCAGCGGTGTCTCTGTCTCCATGCATATCCAGCAAATCTGTGTTTTTTTTTCGTTTGTGAAGTTTCTAAAGTATCTGCATTGTTTTTGAACCTACTCATTTCTTCTAACTTTCGATCCTATATCTTTATGTCGAAGTTTGAATGATAAACATGTATAATTAGTTGCTCGAATTCTCGTGAAACAGTTACCTTCATTGTGTATCAAATTATAAATTTTGAAATATTCGATAGCAATTATACTTTATACAAATGAATTTCGATGATTCGAACTAATTCTAATCATTTTATTTTGATCGTTTTAAACGGTGTTCGACACAAACATAATTAAAATAAATTAATCAAAGGATCGTGTCGTCAATATTTATAATTTTATTGTACTTATCACCGTTTTACGACAATCGTTGTCAACCGCGAGTCTTCATTTAACGACTCTCCATGTTGAAACAATATATCGAAGTTCGACGTAAGCGGAAGTTTGTTGTGAGAGATTACGACTTATCGTACTTCACCAGTTGGTTGAAATAATATCAAAATATATACAGCACCACGGGTAATGCATTGTACACATTATCATTCGAATGTATATATTTTAAGGAACCGCCCGCCACCTCCCCCCCCCCCTCCCCTCAACCACACTTCCTCCGTAAAACACTCTTATTATGAGTTACTTAGGTACGGCCATTTCCACACACCATTAAAGACACACTGAATGATAGTATGAAAATAAAAAAAGGTTCTTACTTGAGAGTTCTCATAGGGAAGAGAGGTATAAGCTTACATGTACATCTTTAATGTGCATGGTGAGCTGATATTTTGGGAAACGTTTAGGACACATGGTGCATAAATAGAGGATATCTGATGAGTTTTCACTTTATATAAGATTTTATTAGACGAGTCCAGGAATCTTTATAAGCGAGCCTCTGGCAAGCTTAATAAAGTTTCCAGGACGATTCTAATAAAAAATTATATAAAATGAAAACGAATCTGATATTCTTTTTATCACATGACAATACAAAAAGTGGTTAATACGATTTTTCTTATTGATTTTGTGACGTCATCGGCTCTTATATGTAACATGTTGTTTGTATAAGAAAATACGTGATGATTATATTACACCGGAAATAAGCAGCGTCATGTGAGAAATTGTATGGTTTGTGACAACAAATATTAGACGTATCATCTATTAGTCGTAACTTTAATCGCTAAAATGTTTCATGCTAATTATCATCATTGTTACCTAATCACGTGATTTTTAATCAGTACAGTTTAAATATCTTCTTCTAGGGGGACATTGCCAAATTAGCGCCAGATATTTTTATTCACGCAATACTGTTTTAACCTTTGGAATGCAAACATATCAAAGAAATATTAATTTGAAATGACAGCACTCAAAGGCACGTGCCCCCTAGCAAGCACGTGCCTCACTGAAATATTATATTTATACACGCAAGTTTTTCTGCTTCACAGCCCGTCACGCGATCAACTGTTTTGGTGGCCTTCATATCTGTGAACCGCCAGTCCAATTGATGTCAATAAATAAGCAATAACTATTGTCCACGACTATCGTGACTCGTAGTAATCAATTATTTAACGGTTTTAACATAGGGACCAGTCATATATTTTTTGTCAGGTATAATTCAATAAACGTTTGACAAACAGATGCAGATCCGGAGCGAGACGGTCGCAATGTACACAAGTTCTTCCCAAGCACGCAGAAGCGAAGCGACCAGATAAACGGTTAACTATCCAATACGGAATCGGCACACGAGTAAATAAAAGCGAGCAGGCACTGAAGTGTTCAGAGACATGCGCATTGAGCGTAACTAAAAATAAGCTTGCGAGCATTTGGAACAAGAGGTTTGATTCTGAAGAAGTTTGAAGAATGTTATTAATAGACACTTCTAGCATTATGGATGTAAAGATAGTAATCGACAGATATATATGCAATTAATCTGAGTGCTACTTACATGTGTATGTGTTGTTAGAAAGAATTCTCCTATAAGAGGTACAACACATACCTGCTTACTGTAACAGACATGAACTTTCTAAAGTGAGATGAACTTTCAATGAAGGACACAATAAAACTAACTTTTACCATCCTACTTATTCCGATGATTATATCCAATGGGTGACGGGCTTTTAGGCTCCCATGGAAATTACTCTTCGAAGAAACAGGATTTCTGGGCCAGAGGCTGTGTGCAGGAATGCTTAATCCAATCGCTCGTGCAGCAAGAAAAGGAACATGATTTCTTGGGGTCTTCTACTTCTTGTGGCTTTGGTAGATTACTGCAACTCTTCCGGATATTTCGAAATTCAGATACTGTCAATGACCAACATTCGCGGGGAAGTTTCCTCAGGAACTTGTTGCGGGACACGTGCGCTCGACAACCGCACGTGCCATGGGGAATGCGATACGTATTTCCGAGTGTGTCTTAAACAGTATCAGTCCCAAGTGACCCTCACTGGCACGTGCACGTTTGGGAATCTGACCACACCCATCATGGGCGGAAATACTTTTAGATATGCCCCGAACGTTTCCACGTCAGCAATGCAACTTCCATTCCATTTCTCCTGGACGGTAAGTACTTTAAATGTAATTCTTTTTTAAACAGCAGATCGAAAAATTATTTCAAATGCGCTCAGAAAATAGTACCGCTTTACATGAAATAAACTCAAACATCTAATTTAACTCACGTCACTCATAAATATTGCTATAAGTTAATTTGCAGATATTTTTGTAAAACCAACAACAACAACAACGCCGCAGATTTATTTTAAAATTCATTCCCACTGAAATTTTCAACCTTTTAATGCTTGAACTGAATATTTAGCATTAAAAAAAGAAAAAAGATCTTGTATCTGATGCTGTCTACTACGTCATCATTATTTAAAGGAAAACAGTCCTAAGTATTAATGTTGCAACATATTTCTGTACATCTCTTAGTATTATATATTTCTACTTACTATTTTTTTTTTATTAATTCATGCGTTGTTTTTACTAATCGTTTTCTGCTAAATTAATTCTATTACGTGTACTAGTGTTACCAAGCTTTTATATACATATAGAATTTCACGCAAAGGAAACTGATATCTAAGTTTTTGTTTTCAATTTAATTTAAATTAACTTTCATTATGTATGAATTTCTGACTGTTATATGTCATTATCAGCCTTTATACTTACGATGCACGCAGAGATATAACAACAACAAGTCTGTTTTATATTCAAAATATATTTCTGAAGAGGAAACGAATGACTCATTTGAAAGAAAATATGGAAGAGTGAGAGATAGAGAAAGAGAAACAAACATACATATATACAGGCATGCAAAGAGAGAGAGAGAGAGAGAGTCAGAGAGACAGGCGTACGGAGAGCGTTGTATGTTCTGTGTTTTCTTCCATTTTAAATGTGTGTCATTTAATTGATAATAGCTGGCAAGTTGGCAAACATCCAGGTTTTGACTTAAAAATTTAATATCTAAATGAATACACTTATACTGATATCTTTATTCATACCATAAGCCCATCAGCTTATCTACTTGCACTCATACCACAAACAGACATTTCTGAGTCAAAGGCAGAGATAAGCATAATCAAGAATACCATATAAAATTAGTATTATTATTAAGATAATATTCTGTGAAGTGTATGATTTACATGCAAGCTGATTAACAAATCATGAGTCGCGAGAACTTTTGACCTATCCGCATTTCTGTATATCATAAAATACAACGTGTTAGAAACTTACTTGTCAGTAAAGGAAATGTTTTTACTGAATCCCTGTAAACTATATTACACATTTCTCTAGGCTTATGAGTTTATCTATCGCAGTTGTAAGCATTAATTCGTGTGAAATAGTAATACAAAATACTAAAATTAAAATTTTAACTTAAAAAATAATAATAAAAAATTATCCATAAAATACTGTGACTCGTAAATTGATTGTCAGTCATAAAGTTGATACATGTAGTATATATAATGATTACTGTGACTACCACAAACCGATAGCGATGAAATATGTTGTAGCAAATTTATAGGTATATCGGTTAATATACATATAACAGTATTTGTGACCATGGATCATACATAAATAAAGTTGAAGTTTGAACTTGAAACTCTAGCCGATGTTTTCTGAGGAATGGAAGGTGTTTCAATTTACATAATTACTTACATATCAGCTTTACGACATTGTTTTTGGTTTAACCCCTTCACTGCCTTACCCCGTGTTTTAAGTCATTTGCAAACAGCTTGAATTTTGATGAGAAGCCGAGTAACTCGGCGTCTCATCCGGACTCAAGCTGTTGACACTCAGCCAATTGTTTTGAAAAAAACAAATAGTGAATATGTGAAATTAAAGAATGAGGTAGACGAAATATTTTGCATGCGTGGTATTGCTTCCGGCAGTGAAGGGGTTAAAATACGTATCATAGATAAGATAAAAACAACAACTAAATATATACGAAAAAATAGTACGTATGTACTAAGACATAAACTGTTTTACTGAAAATAAGACAAGCCTTTTCAATTAATTTTAGAAAAACCCACTTACTTTCTTATAAAGTTGAGTATTCTTAAAATTGATAGAGTACTGCAATTATTTATTGAAAATATTGATGATTTGTGTCCTAATATGTTCACTCGAAATATTGCCTAAAGTGCTATCATGGAAATATTTTCTAAAAAAATGCTCATTAACCTTTAGCCTGCTAAGGGCGACCGTGATAGAATTTGCACACAACTTGGATACAGATTAGACGCCGAGTAATTTGGCGTCTAATCAGGATACAAGTTGTTTGACACTCGGCCAAATGTTTCTCCAAATATTGGGCGATTCTGATGAATTTTAAAATCTAGGCAGACTACACTTTAAACAGACGACATTTTTTCAGCAGACTAAGGGTTAAAATAAAGGATCCTTTTTGCCTGTTACATGATATGCGTCCATGGTTCGTGATTTCGTCTCTATAAAAAAAGAAGAAACGTAGCGTTGCTTAACCTTTAGCCTGCTAAGGGCGACCGTGATAGAATTTGCAAACAGCTTGGATCCAGATAAGAAACCGAGTAACTCGGCGTCTAATCAGGATCCAAGCTGTTTGACACTCGGCCAATTGTTTCTCCAACTATTGGGCGATTCTGATGAATTTTTAAATTAAGGCAGACGACAGTGTAAGCAGACGACATTTTTGTTCAGCAGGCCAAGAGTTAACAGCAGCTGACGTTTGGACTGAAGTGAAAGCACATGTGATATTGCAGAATAATATCCATTCGATTTATCAAACTTCAGAACTTGTGGATACTCAAACGTTTCTTTACTCTTTCTTTTATAATTAATTGAGTACTTGCTCTTTTTTTTCACTGGTATTTTGGAAACTAAGACAAGAGAGATTACAGAGAGATACAGAAAAAACAATAGCGTATATTGGATGAGTTAATCAAAATATACTCCGAGTATATCTTGAATTGTTGGTAGAATACTTTTGTTTGTTTGGTTAAATAGGAACTTTTTTGTTAGTAATATAATACCATTCAAAACTGGTTCAAAATTTGCATTTCCAACAGAAAGTCTGTTGTTGACTAAGCAATTGCTCTTTTTCTGTTTAGTAAATAATCTAATACACAGCTCCCATTGCAGTGGTTCAGATATTTTTCATGTCACATTTGGTTGATGTGTAATTTTAACGTTACAATTTGTTGATGTGTAATTTTAACGTTATAGCTTGTTGATGTGTAATTTTAACGCTATATAACTTGTTGATGTGTAATTTTAACGCTATAACTTGTTGATGTATAATTTTAAGTTAGAGTTAGAGGTTAGAGATGAGAGGGATATCATAACAAAGGGAACTATTTAGGACTCCCTATTGACTGAGAATTAAATAAACTACCTATGGTAGTTACAGGTGGTAAGCTAAGAGTCGTGCAAACTGCTGAAGAATCATGCTGTCAAGGGTCATAATGACAATATCATATAGACGGTTAATGCATTACTGACGACTTTATCAACAAGAACTGTACTTTAGAATACGTAACTTTATTTGAATAACAAATTAGTAAAATATTTTCAATGATGCATTTATATGATTTTGACTTGTTTAAAATTTTGATGGTGTTGTTTTAAAATAGAAATGGAGAAGGATAATTATGATAATTCATTACCAAACATTCGTGCGTGCGCACACACGTACATACACAAACATAATTGGGATAACTACGGAATAACTTGGTAATTATAACTCTCGCACGTGATCATTTTATTACAAAAGATTTCAAGTAAATCATAAATAATTTGTTAATCGGATTGATGCTTTAAATTCTACGACTTTATTAACAGCATTAAAAGTTGTTAAGTTCAAAGCTAATGGTTTATTGAGGTTTATTTTAAGTACTTCTCTGGAAAATAATAAGATATATATTGCCATTTCTTTACAGCAAACCTTCAATAGAAATATCTGGTTTTAATTAAGATAGTTGATGCAATGCCATTTCCAATTATCCTAACTACAACTCCTGGCTCAATGGTTTTAATCGTTGACTTGTAATCCCTTGACTCTTAACCGTTGTGGGATTGGTTGGTTTGAATCTCAGCTCGGATAAATGACTCTGTCATGTAATCATGCCATCTAGCTAGCTTGCGGAAGTTTGGTCGTGCTATTCAGGGACACAATGAGTCTTCTTCAATATAACACGGAACTTTGTCCATGGAAAAAAAAACAACTCAAAATAAACAAACCAACACACCAATGATTACTAGAAAAAAAGACGCAATATCTTAATTTCGTGCAGCAACGACCACTCTTTAACAACTATGTGTTATAATTCATAAACACAACTCGAAAAAAAGGACCTATTTAATCAACTTTCTTTTAAAAATGTTTGCTCTAAAAAGAGAATCCGAAGTGTTTAATAATTGAGTGATGACGTTACATATCAATTATCCATGCACAGCAAGACTATATAATAAATCGAGACATGTTATTGACATATATACATTGACACCTACTCAACCGTGCAGACATTCTAGTCGTTGAAGGACAGGAGGCCTTTTTTTAAAGATAGGTCACATTTATATATTCCAGTTAATAAATGTATTTACTATTATTTGTTCTAGAAATAATTAATCAAACACGATTAATATTTTTACTAAGTTTGGTTAAGAAAAACTTAATATTAAACGGAGCCTGGAAGAAAATTTTAATTGTTTACCCCACTTACCCACGTCCGGAAATATATAAGTCAACAAACAACGTATATCTAGATAAAGAATAACTTTTTGGAAATTTTCAATGGAGTTGAATTAAATGTTAACTGTTAATGTCCGTTCGGAGATATAGACTCACACAAAGGGAGAGAACTCGATCCAGAGTTCTAACCTTATATCAGCCGTGGCCTCTGTGCAGGAAGATGTTTGTCACTTAACGTCTTTCTTTTATTGTTAATGTACATTATGCAACGGAGACCGCGTTGTCAAATCTCTGCAGGTATTTATCCCCTTCAATGCCTTACCCCGAGTTTTAAGTCACGTGCAAACAGCTTGGACCCGGATGAGACGCCTAGTAACTCGGCGTCTCATCCGGACCCAAGCTGTTTGACACTCAGCCAATTGTTTTGCCAAAACTTGTAGTGAATCTGTGAAGTTAAAAAATTATGCAGACGAAATATTGCGCATGCGCGGAATTGTTTCCGGCAGTGAAGGGATTAACCATTCATGTTTGTAAATTATGCGTGTTTGTGAACTTTATCGCTGAAATCGCGGGGGAAGGTGGTCTAGTGGTAAGACGCAGGCCTCAGGATCGAAGGATCCTTGGTTTAAATCCAGCCCGGGCTATCGGCAGAGAATCAATTCCACATGTTCATCACTTCACTCAGGTGTGTAAATGGGTACTTGTGAAGGTGTCAGCCAATGTGCAGTGGCTGCATTCTGTACACTCTGTTCACGGCCGAAATCGGAATTACAACCTGATGATCGTGGGTAGTGATGTCATGTAAAGCACTCTTGAACGCATGCCAACTATGAAACTACTCGCCTAACCCTTTCGCCGCCATAGGCGACTCGGTTATATTTTTGCAAACAGTTTGGATTAAGATTAAACGCCGAGTAATTCGGCGTTCTATCAGGATCCGAACTGTTTGATATCCTGATACTGTTTTTAAACAGCAGTTCAAGAAATAATAACTTTGAACACTGAGTCGGACGACAATATATGAAGACGAAAATCATTTGGCGCCGAAATTTGCGTATATAAATATGGTACATTATTATCTTATTTTTTTTTATCACGAACAGCAGTAAAGTACAACTGGTACACTTTTAGTAATGTAATAACTCATCTTCACTACAGTCATGTTTGTAAACAAAACCGCTAGAACTGTACCTGGAAAATCGTACGTTTGCCCATCCACTAGAACTGTACCTGGAAAATCGTACATTTGCCCATCCTCGTTAATAACAGTTATCGAGGAAGACTGAACTCTAAAAGTGCTTTCATACTTTAACGTTTCTCGTGCGATTTAGTTACTTTAAAATACATTTCCATTTTGAATTTGACTTAATGACTTTATTATTTCCAACCGTTTTACTAATGATATGCGTCTATGAATGATACTATAGTAGACATTCTTAAAAAAATAAATATTTTCCCTGTGTATACGTGATGACGTAAAGCTGTTTTTTAGCGCTGTTAAAAACTGAGTGTAAAGGATCTTTTAAAGGACAGTATATAATATCTCTGTTTCCTCCATAGCTTCGCTTTACATTGATTTAACGATTTTTACTCCGCTTTGAGCTTTAAGAATCCATAACTTGTATAATAAGTATACATCATCGTTAAACAACCATAATGTAGCATATATCATATCACAGCTTCAAATACACGAATTTATACTTCTCGGGTTTAAATCTAACTTAGATATAGCGATCTAACGGTCTTGTATAAACAAACATAGAGTACTTTGACATTTTTCCCATGACAATGGAGGTTTTATTTCCCAGTCTAAATGGTGTAACAGCTTTCCGTTTGTAAAATTGAACGTAAAAGTAGTGACCCCCCTTTAAAAACCCATTTCTCTCAAAGTACTGATGTACATAAGAACATAGCGTTTGTAGTTTCTACTGGGAGTCGAACTTCCGACTCTCTGACCATTACACTTCCGGCCAGTTATAGAGGAATATTTGAGTGGTGATTAATAAGAAAGGCTGCATTTGCCGGTGACAAAATGTTTTAAAATTAAAGCAAGAACAATTAAATAATACAATAGAAACATTAAGAGAGTTGTTACATATAGCCTGGTGTCATTGTTGGCCGAAATGTCATATTGCTATCAGTTTTGTATATGTCAAGTCAAAGTCAAAAAGTTTATTCAAGTATTTAGGCATCCGGCCCATCATACACACAACATACATATCAATGAGTGACATGTCATATAATATTATTGTTTCAATATCTGTTCTCTTAATTCAAAAGCCGCAAATACATATTTAGCTGTTAAGGCAAGAGTATAAGTAATTATACGGCAACTATTTTCATACGTCATGTAAGTGCATGCTGTTAAGGC
>JAULCC010267053.1:0-12335 GCA_032358795.1 Nuttallia obscurata | reverse complement strand
GATAGATAGTCATAAAAACCTAGTTTCTTTTCAAACACAGACTTACAGTATGTGCCTAAGTTTTACTTGATAATGTTTTTTTTTTTAATCTAACAAAATGCGGTGACTGAGCCTCCGAACAATGTAATGCCAGTTCCTACAGTAGTTAGTTGTCTATCAGAGATCGATTCATTTCGGAAACAAGCCTCTATTATTTCTATAAGTTTTTATATGATTTATTCAGACGTTCTTTTTTTGTAACTTCAGAATAATCATATTCCCGCCGACCTTTACACCGAAAGTTGATCGTGATTTTATCAGTACATTATTGCACACAGTATACGTGTAGTAGTATGTAAACGTTTGTGTCACATTTCGAAATAATACGAACAGATAAACTAGTTGCCTTTGAGCACGTAAAAAAAAATTGTAACCAAATTAATCACTTTTAATTTATCCTCCGCTTTCATTTTGAAACAAAAATGTAATAAACGGCATAAGTTAAAGTTGAACATGTATATTGTATTATTTGAAAATCTGAAAGGATGACATCATAATTATGTACATCTGTTAACTTTTCAAATTGGCTTCTTTTATAAAATGCAATGTATGCTTCTATAAAATTATTATTCCATATCAATACGATGGCTGATTAAAACTGTTAAATGCCAGTACACAAGGAAGGGACTCGGCGTCAAGGAAGTTGCGCTTTTAACGAAGGAGAAGATGTGAAAAGAAAATCAGAATAAATGACTAATTGATCAATCAATTTGTCAGAAAATCTTGTTAAGTTGCTATGCAACGGATAATTGGGCATTCATACGGAGTTTCAAGACGTTCGCAGTGTCGTAGATGTCAAGGAAAACAAAACCTCACCGGAGCCTAAAGCCATATTATGTTTGAAATTGATTATATTCCAAATGGTCGTTTTGTTCGTCAACTTACGATAAAAGTGGTGCAACATGTTGTTCTGTATGGGCACATGACTGGCATGAAATCAATACGACCTCGTTTGGTTAAAATACATGTTTGCGTAATATAGTATTTTAAGGTATATAACATAGAAGGGTATTTCCATGAAACTGTATTATTACACAGATAGCCAACCTGACCAATATGCGTGAGAAAAGCATGTTTAAAACACTATGAAAGAGGTAAATATTCAAGTGTTGGTGTGTTACATATATTTAACCATCGGTGGACATTTCTTTTATTTTCTATTTTTCAGATACAATCATTACCAGAAGTGAATCCTTTCAGGTTTTACAAAACCCTCTGCAGATCTACCTGGGGCCTCCGTGGCTATGTGGTAATGGTTATTGACTTGTAATCTCTCATCCACTCACCGCTGTGGGTTCGATCCCTGTCTGGGCACTTCGAATGTTTCAAGTGAGAAATCCTTCCGGCTGACTAACGGTAGGTCGGTGTTTCTACGCGGGTGGGTTCTGTGACAGAAAAAGAGAACAGAGACCCCAGGGTCTTCCTTCACCTGTAATGAGTTGAACGTAGCGATATGACTTAAATACTGTTAAAGCGACGTTAAATTCCTCATAAACATGCAAACAAAAAGATCTACATATGCTGCCAGTGTTTCTCCACGGGCCTTTGGAGACTACAGTGGAATATTAAAATTAAGGAATTCAAAGAAAACGCTCTGACAAACACGACGAAGAACACACACACACATTGAAACATATTTAGCCTGTACACACAAGCGCACCATTGCCGTAGCACAGCTATTACGTGTTGTTGTTTTTCTGAATCAAACATATTATTTATGTCATTAGATAAGTTTCCATCTTTGTCAAAAATGACATGGGTATGCAAAGTGCACTGAAAAAATTAGTCAGGAGGCATATAAGTCAGAGCAAAAACAATATTTTAAACACGCTTCTTGTCAAAACCTACTCCGTTTTAATGCATGTAGTAAATGTGATGGAAATGTATTTAGGGTTACACAGGCCATTGGGGTCATATGGTTACTTTAAACTTTATACTGAAAATGTCTTACCCATATTTATACTGTACACTGGCAAAACAGTTGTGACTATGAATCATTTTGGAATAATCAGACTGGGTATTTGAAACTAACCCACATTATAATTCCTAAATTACCCCAAACGACTTATTTCGATTTTCGTTAAACGGTCACACGGTAACAAGGCCGTACATACTATTTTAATTTCATATCATTTTGTGGCAAGAAGCCGTCAGCAAGGATTGATTAAACCTTACATATGTTGTTATATAATGGTCATCTGTCGAATAGATTTAATTTGTTAGCATTCGTAGACGACATACCAACTATTGCGTTTTAAGTATTAAGAAATGATATTTAGAATGTGTCGTGTTAAAAACTAGATAATGCTACAGCTTTACATGAAGCCGGCTCTGTTGGGTAGTTTCAAGTGAATTCAAGCTGGTCCTTTAGATCAAATAAACATGTCAAATGTATCACATGTTGTAAATTATAAAGAAACTATATTGTAAAACTTTTTCTACTTCTTCCATATGTATGGTGCAGCAATATTTTATTTCACTTCATACAAAGCTACTGATTATGCACACAAATTCGTTCATATCGTTAGGTCAAAGGAGGCCCTTCCTTAAATAATATAAATGAAAAATGTTTATTTGACGTGACATGTTATATATTTAGGTTAATATTTATTTTCTTGGCACACATGTTGGTTGTTACTCTGTCCAATATGAAGCGAATGCATCAAAGTATGGCCGTAACAATAGTTCCTATAATCATAATTAACTGGTATATACCGGTGAGCACCCCCGAACTAGATTTCTTGAATTCTACAATGATTTAATAGAAGTCACGAAGTTTCTCAGGTTTTTAAATAGAAGATGCTGCGAAACCTATCTCGATTAAATTCAGTACCTTACTAATCGTAAGATTTATAACAGCATAACACGATAATATCCAGCAATCTTTACTTGGAAAGATGGTCTAAACATCAAATGGAATATTACGTAAATAGTTCACAGGTAGTTTGGTTTTATGACCATCCAGTAGATGTTTGGCACAAGCTGCAACTGTAAGGAGTGTTGACTTATCTATATAGCATATTTAGTTCTACAGTTTATAAGTGCGTATCATTCGAGTAAACTGCTAACATTAAAGTAGTTCCTTGTCTTCGTCTTACCTTGATTAAAAATGAACTCGTATAGCCTTTCATCAAATAGGCAAGTCAATATTGCAATTTTGTCTCTTTAAAGAGCTCAATATTTCATCATCAATCATACACATGTGTTCCAGCTTGGTTGTTCTTGCCTATCAAAATGCATATACACATGCGCCATATAAACCGTCGTAATTTGTTATAAAACTAGAATATACAACGGCCTTGAATAAATGAACTCGCGAGTTCATACAGGATTTTATTCATTAATTAATATTGCATTTTCGCATAATGAGAAACGCACAGCCGTTTTTACGAGAGTAACAAAACAAACGTTCGTATCGAGATCAACCCCAACATACATGTACAGCAAATCGAAGCAGTGTTTATGCGTAAAATTGCGTCGAATCGTCGACTGAGGTCTTCTGTATAGGAGGGGCGTTGAATGAAGTGAGTTGTTACTGATATAATTTTGGATAAGAACTAGACGTTCTACTTTCGTTTCAACAACAGTTTCAACTGCTAATGGAACATCTATCAACATTTCATTCAAATATCTATATCGTTCATATTGGTTGCAAAAACTATCATAAAGATAAACTTCAACCGAAGGTTGCTATCAATTTTCTCAAGTGAGATTTATCTCTGTTACACAGATTAGTTTCGGAATTTTGATGGTAAGCCAACTTTGATAATCCATTGTTGATACATCATTGAATTCTAAGATTTCAAGTTTAAGAATAATATATTTCGAAGCCTTATGATTAAGCAACTGATTCATTGCTATTTTCAAGATCCTATTAAGTTGGTAACTGTATTAATTATTTATGTGTTTCATTGGATAAAGTATTACATGTTAGTTATAACTAAAGCCGACAGATATAAATAATTGTTGCAGTAATAAATATTTACACTAATTGGGGGTGTCGGATACGTCTATGATTTCTATTGAATATTTTGATATCTAGAATCCCATGTTAAGGAAATGTTACATGACCTGATTTCAGAAATGTAACAACTCCATACTTTTTTACTCGTGCTAAACTTCGGTATGGTTCGTTGTAATAACAACATTCAAATGATTTGATCTCGACGAAAGTAGAATCCAAAATTTCCATTCATCAGTCTTACGTGAAATGGTGTTTTAAACCTACGTAAATACTTTAATGTACGCATGTTATTTAGATGCCTTTATATTGTCTAAACGTATCGGAATGACATCAAGAGCTGTCATATACAAGGGTGATGACAGACAAGCGCATTTAAAAAGAATGAATGCAAGTTACTTAACATTACCTTTAATCATTGGTATTTACACTGCTATAAAACTCGTAACGAGCCACACAATGCCCGTATTTATCTATATATTTTCTGAAATATTTACTCTTTGAACTTGGATAATGTTGAACCACAATAACCCTTAATTAATGGCTTAAATAGTTTTAACTACTATCGGATGAAAGAACATACACTGATGACTTACGATCATAGGATTTAAAACTTGAATTTGTTAAAAATTATAAGAATGCATGTTGAAGCGGCAGTGTCATTTTGCCTACTTTAACAACAGTGAAGTCGTTAAGTATATCCTTAGGAGCTATGTGATTTATTTTATGTCTCTCAGTTAACAATGTTTAACCCAGTATGGCAGCGTATTTTGCTTTGATATTTCGACAGTAATATTGAGTAAGTATATATAACAATGTATACTGCGAATTTATTTTAGCTTGCACAATTATAAATTATTGCTTAAATGTACTGAGCAATTAGTGACTCAAAGCTAAACAAACAAATTCGTTCATTCAAAAGAATTAGGTATTTTAAAAAACGCACATATTGTGTCGACCGATTGTTGACAGATTATCCTATTTTCCAACTTTGATAAGCTATCATTTTATTCTATTACTGAATTTAGTTGTACGATTGTGGTGTCTTGGTGGCTGAACCTGACTCTGGTACGAATGCATACACTTAATATTGTCACAATAACGCTGTAACAATCATTAACACCTAAATTATCTTATAAAATAACTTGTACAAGCAAAATTGTTAAATCAACCAAAAAACATAATAGTATTTGACGCGGATTCAAGCGCCATACAAAGAAAGAAGCAGCTAAAAGGTTAGATATAAGTGATCATGTATCATGCTATGACAACGGAATATAATAAGAATGTTTTATAAAAGTGAGGATTCAACTGAAAAACATAACGTTTCATACAGCTAAAGAATATGCTCATCTATCTAATAAATGGATCGGATATATTCATCACTGATTGACTGTATGCAAAAGGCAAAATCTGAAAAACTTTGTCACTACTTCCGCCTTATCTATTCTGGAATCATTCAGATAAAAACGCTAAGCCTTTGAGTAATACCGGCTTGTTTAATTATTTATCTTCAGCAATTTTTCATTTGCAACGGTTAGACTCGTGGTTTTGAATATCTCTCCTTTCTTCGACGTATTCCTATTGTTCGACATCCCGGCCATGTTTAACATAACGGACATTTAAACGGAAACACAAAATGTCCGTATGACGAATTAAATTAAACAACCTAACAATTGTATGAAAAGAAGTGGATGATCAATCGTTTTACTACATTTTACATTTTAGTTATATAGCATTTTGCGTAAGAGGTCAATCGGAGCAGCTGCCAGGCAATTAAATTTTCACGATATTCCTGATAAGGAAATCAAACTATCTCAAGTATGCGTTTGAAGTTGTCCTACGGCGATTAAACGAATGTCAATTTTATTAGGTTGAGCCAAATTTAAAAATCGAATAAAGAGGAACGAAACATGCAAAAAGAACATGAACTTGGCTCGAACTATCATACACAAAAGGGCTAATCTAAGGGAAATTGTAGTAAAAAGTGATGCCCTTATCGCAACCAGATGGTGTTGTACTAAACGGGCCATAATATATAAACTATGCATTTGGCATGTTCTTCAAAAGATACTATATAGGTCATGTTATTTTGATACGATTATATTGAACATATCCACTTGCTAATCAGTACACTGTGTAACAATTGTACAACCTCAATTATATTGTCGTCGTAAGGCTACATGTACAAATGATGAATTGACATAAAATAAAGTAATCAAAGGCCACACGTGCGCAAGGAGCTACCAGAAATGGAAACAACAAACTTATATATTTTTCTTTGTTTGGATCCATACAACATGAGTAACAACTATCAAAATCAAAAAGTAAAGGTTGTGTGCACTATTTGTTGTAATAATAAAACGGAAGTAACTGGGGATTCAGTTTATACAAGAATTCGAATACGCATTTGAATATCAATAACGCATATAAACTACGGAATTAACACCATTGAAAACAGTTAGAGAATAAACCACTTCAGGGGCATGCAGATTGTAGCAGTGAGGTGCTCTTTTAAAAGACTCGTCCCAAGTACTTCAAAGAAGTTGCAAATCAATATTAAATAGGATACTGTCAAGGAATATCATTACAATAGATTTAAAGCCATGTGACAAGTTAAATGGGCTTTAAATGTTACTGACCATGTTCTGTTTTATCATAAATATGTATTAAGGTTAAAGATAAATCAAGAAACAAATCAAACGATAAGAATTGCAATTTCTGTTAAAGCAATTTATAACGCATCTAATTAACCATTATTTTACCATGTTATGAAGCACTTAGTGCTAAACTTGTCAAACACTGGAACATAGTACCTAAAACAAATAAAACTGAAATTGATTATCTGCATTTTCCAGAAATTTGATAAATCTCAGTAAAACTTAAACTTAAACTGTAAGTTAGATACTAAATATTCCTAAATTGGGCGCAGTGTATGTATACCATTTAGTTAGCAAATTGATATATGTTTAATTTAATCACAATCAAGTATATCTATTTGGGTGAGAAAATATAGATGTAAAAGGAAATTTTATTTTCTCTCCCAAATAGAAATACTTGATTGTGATTAAATTAAACACTCCCTGTGAGGTTGTGTTTGTTTGTTACAGCTATATTAGGATTGCTTAGAACCCAGTTGATTCTCGTAACTAAATTGCATCATTAATCAGTAGTGGAATTTTATCAAATATATTTTTTTCAAGACTTTGTTTAAAAGTTGATCTGTATTGCTAATTGTGGCAAATTGTTATCCATTTACTGTTGCTGATATGACTAACAAGAGGTTGCCCTTTATACATATTTTTCAAACATTTAGACAATCAAATGAATGTTATAATACAATACTGGTGTAGACATTGATGTATGGAAATCGTTAAAATATCGTCTCCATCTCCTGTATTTAAGCTTAACATTTATAACGTATTAAATATTAGATTTAATGTAACCTATTTGATTACTTTTGGTAATTTCTTAACGTTATTGAATAGATGTGTGCCCTTTCCAGATCTTATACAGCCTGTTTAGCACTACAGTGTGTATCATCTTTTCAATAATAATCTTTATAGATTCTTTCTCAAGTTTTGGTGATGAACTTCTTTGTAAAACAGCTGCGGTACGTTTGGTAGAACAAAATCTACTACATGCTCTGTTTCATTCTGTCTTGTTTTTAAATTATCCGTGTTGCTAAAATGCTTTTCTTAACTTTTCAGAAGTATCTAATGATATAGATTAGGACATTCCAACAACAGCACACGTCAACTAAACATATTAGGACACAGTCCGTAAAAGCATATATGGTCATGTACCATTTACTCAAATTTTGCATTCGGTTTACCAACAGCCTTTTAAAACTTGATCTTAAAACATCGCGATCCGGGCCGTGCATTTATGATATCAAAACACAATCAGCATCTAACATTGGGCTATTTAATTTTGTATGTGGATTGCTTGTTGGCGTTATGCCTATCATCAAACGTTTATAATCGATTCTAAATGACATGGAAACTACCACAATTAGCAATACAGATCAACTTTTAAACAAAGTCTTGAAAAAATATTTTTTATAAAATTCCACTACTGATTAATGACGCAATTTAGTTACGAGAAACTACTGCTACATAGCAAGTTAACAAACTAGCATTTCAAAAGCAAAAGAGCAAGGCATATCGGGGAAAACTAATAATTGAGATGTTTTCAAATGATACTTGGGATCCAATATCCCAAATAAACTACATATAAAAGGAACCTTATTACCGTCGAAGATCAACCATTAACGAGTGTAGCATATTTCAATGCATAAACGTATCACTATAAATAAAAAAAGCAACCTCACATTTTGTCTTAATTCATTTTTTGAATTATAATGTTGACAGTTTATTTTCAAATTAATATCAGCTGATAAATGTTAATTTTCACAGTAAACACGGTTACATATATTCCTACGCGTAATGCTATTAGGTTAGGCCTAAATCACGTTCCGCATTGTTATGCAACGCCAATGAATTTAAAACGAGCAGTGAAATCCAGCTTCACTTGATTCAGAACTGTATCTTTTACATATCTATTAAATGTATGTTTAAGTTTGGTTTCTGAACAGCGTTTGTTACTTATCTTAGCTAAATACAATGCATGCTTTAAAGGCATTGACGGCTATTATATAAGTGACCCCCTCTCACCAAAATTAACGTCTAGACGTGACTGCAACTCACAATAAGCAGATAAAAATGCTTTAAGGCCAAACACTGGTCTATGTATTTTTGTCCAGATCAAAAGAATTTGCTAAGTATAAACAGAGATTTATGAAGTTCATGTGGTGTTGTTGATAAGATTATGTTAAATACCCCAGTAAATCCATAGGAAGCACAGCACGTCAGAATGTTTCTTGTCATTGCCTTAAATACTTTCGCCGCCATATAGGGTTTGGGTATATTTAGGCAAACAGTTTGAATCCATATGCAACGCCGAGAAAATCGGTTTCTCATCAGGAATCAAACTGTTTGACATCCTGATTCTATTTTTGTAATATAAATTCAAGAAACATCCACATTTAACATTTAGGCAGACGACATTATATGCAGACGAAAATTATTTGGAACAGAAAGTGTAAAACATACTATTAATGTTGTAGTATACCTTGTTATGTCCTTAAAAGTTATGGTATGCTGAATGCCATTTAATCTGTATTATAATGCATTCACACAAAGATTACAGAAGATACAGGACCTTTGGATGGTTAAATGCCAGTGCACTTATCTGTTAAGATTAGATCAGCATTATTATAATTCAAGGTGCCAGCATGTCTAACAAGTTGAAAGTCTAGCAGCAAATACTTCAACAATTATTTAACACAACTGAATGGTTTTACCATTGAAATATTCATTTTGTATATATATTTTATCTGTATAACCATGTACATTTCGAAGTTGTAATTTTGAAGGGTATGTATATTTTGAATGTTTTTCAATAGCACCTCATATATTTTGACATTTTTTCTAGCTTTCTTTCACTGTCTATGGAAGACTGCATCATCCCTAGATAAATGATTTTGATATAACCTACCTTTTAACTTTTAGAAGAGACTTTCATTGAATCATTCATACCCGTTTGAAAGTATTGAATAATTCTGCATTCATATATTCAATATTGGTTTACAAAATTGGATGGATGTCGTTGTTTTATCCATGTCCAATACATCATTATGATTTAAGTTGTCGTAATATTATTCTAAATAATTCGGAATTACAATTGATCGTGGCGTAAGTTTCTTTTTGCCGTCTACCATGTGTATGTTTTAGTGAAATAACAACTGCGAAGCACTAAAACTGTCACAGAATACTCCAGTAATGCGATTACTTCATAGAAAATCTGTCTGACGCTGTGTTTTATGTACGCATATCCTGTAAATTTGTCTGTAGTAAAAACACAACGTAGTATATTTGAAGCATAAAAGTTGACAAATGATTTTCATTATAATCCTATCCGCAGTTTTTCCCTACGTAAAACCATTTGAGAGATTAGAATACTTATTAATTTTTAGACCTACACATTTATGTACTGAAGATTTCAACTATCTGGGCATTTCATTTTTAAGGTTTGCCTGAATTTTGGAGGAAATATAGAGGAAATATAGTTAGGTCAAAGGTCAAATTAGATATCATTTAATATCATTGGATATCATTTAAACAAAAGCTGATGTGTTACCTTCAGATGTAGTTTTAATGATACGGTATCTATTTTAGAGTGTTGTTTTTCTATAAAGATATGTTTATAACATGACGTTGCTTATTTCCGGTGTAGTATAATCATCAGGTATTTTCTAAAACAAACAACACGTTACATATAAGAACAGATTACGTCGCAAAACCATTAAGAAAAATCTGATTAGCCTTGCCGTATTGTCATGCGATAAAAAGAATATCAGATTCGTTTACACTTTATATATTTGTTTATTAGAGTCATCCTGGAACCTTTATTAAACTCGCCAAAGGCTCGCTTATAAAGATTCCTGGACTCGTCTTAAATTTTTTTTATATAAAGTTGAAACCCATCAGATATCCTCTATATATATGTAGTATGTGTACAGGGAAGATAATATATAGGCGTACTTGAAAGGTATTTTAAGATGTTTATTGTAAGATCTGTTCTAGTTGGTGACACTGGTAGCTAGGCAATGTTGCCGTATTCTGGTTTTGAACGAGTCCGAAGTTAGCGATTAGCTTAGTATGCATTTATTCTCTAACACATATATATAACTTCAAGTTATGTTCCCTTAATAGATCCTGCTAAGAGAAAGTTGCTGTTTGAATCGAGTTATATCCCTGTATTACCTAGTACGTAACCCAGTCGGTTATAGAATCTTAAGATCCGGCATCTTTAAGTTAATATCAGTGAATAGATTGTATATATATGCAATGATTAAGCAAAAAAAAACGGTACATATGGTTTATTCTTTGGTTATGTAGTAATTTAAAACATCGGACATGTTATCAGTGGACGGTTAGTATATATAAGTGTGCTTCAAACACACATTTTTGAGTTTGTGGATTTAATGTTCTGTGTTCGTGGCTGATGCTTATAGGTTAACGCTGTCGCCGTATCCTGGGTTTTAAATTTGTCTGAAGTTATAAGTTAGCTTTTCAGTTATTTTCAAATAAAAAGCATTTGATAACATGTAAAAACATATAACACATGTGTACCGGAAACTTTTACAGTTATATATACTAGCCGTTGGATGTTAACTGAAACTTGAAGTAACAACTATGTTGTTATTGTTTATCAATCACGATGCGCTTGCTGTCACTCGAATGGTAAATGCTTTTCACAACATGCAGCAAATCTAACATTTGAAGTACCTGGCATGAAATTGCATATCTATAAATGTCAAGTGTCAATATGGTATCCCACCAACATAAAACATGTGCAAATAGCCTTGTCAGTAAGAGCAAAACATAATTTTCATTAAGCATGGATTACGCGAATGACATATAATTCTGTTTAGCAAAACATCTGAAATGAATGCAAAATAGGTAGTACGAATATATTAAGCATGTAAATGATTGCTTGCGGAACATTATAATCATACAACAGAGGTAATGTAAAACTTACATCACAATGTATCAGCAGCGTTGCTCGGTTTTTACTTTTCTACTTAGAAATAAAACGCTAAGTATTCGTCGCATGCTTAAACCTAACTACGTGTTTGTTTATTGGGATTTTAATTCAAAATAGGTCACATGGGGAATTTCCAAGCTTTTCACAAGACAAGAATACCCCATGCATTCCCAGGTCGGACAATATTTCGTTCGCAAGCTAAATTAAATGTAATACTCTTTGAACTTATTTGATTTTCTCCCGATGTGTGTTTTCTGTATGGAATCAGTACTAAGCTTCACAAATAAAATTCCTTGTTAAAAATGCGAGATTATCCTGCTTGATGTTACTATAGTCACAAGATCGATATGTTGTCTAACAAATTACAATGTCCCATGAAGTATTTAAACTGACTTTTATTAATTGATCTCCTGAAAAACCCTCGAAATAATATGCCTCTATATATATCTATATATCAATAATTGTTAATACTTCTAGAAATGGATCTATTAGTTGACAGACTAATATTCCTAGAGGCTCTCGAATGAAAGCATCTATACACATAGTGATAACAAATTAGCAACAATAAAGCATAATGGTATGAACACATACATTAAACAATTCCATAGAGATCAATTTATGAATAAACTAATTAAGACTTTTAAAAATGAGGTGTTAAAATCCATGTTTTTGTAAACACATCTGTCATTGTGCAAAAGTATGCAATGCGGTAGAACGACATTTC
>JAULCC010266942.1:0-12335 GCA_032358795.1 Nuttallia obscurata | reverse complement strand
ACTGTTAAAGCGACGTTAAATTCCAAAACAAACAAACAAATTACATTGTATAAACAAATATAAAAATATCCATAGCATAGAGTGAGCTGTGTTTAAAATTACGAATCTTTCGAAATTCATTTTCATATGCATTGTGAAAAAACCAATCAAGATTTATTGAGTATTTGCAGACGGCTATCGTACACGAGTTTGCAGGATGAAATCGCTGATTTATGTTGGTTTTAGTTTAACTTAATCATCTGAGCTCGATGATGTTGAAAGTCTCTGGCATATAGAAACAATCTTGGGTCAATTTCTTGTGTTATCATTGTACATAATGTATGATAAAGGTCAGAAGAAATATCTCCTTAGGGGCTAGAACCAGCAATCTCTGGGCGCAATGCGGAAACCATATCCACTACACCACTGCGCCATACATAACACTGTGTCATACTATCAGATAGAACTTGCCATCTGCCTGTTAACATTCAATTTTCAGCCATCATTTGAAGTCTAATATTAAGAAGACACTTCTTTGAATCTAAGGCGTTGTTCCTAATTGTAATAACGTAGCCCTCAAAACAGCGTTTAAGAACCGCCTCACAACAGCATTTGAGACCAACGTTCGCTGTTTCTGAGCGCAACTCTGGATGTTTATTCGATTCTCTGTCATTCAGTGCATATAGAAAATCAGTTATTAATATTTTATCTATATCTACTTCAAAGGTGATGAGGTGTCTATTTCGATTCTCTGGTATCTAATCAGGGACTATCCTATTTTCTAAATCGTTATCAAACGGATATATGCTAACGTCGGTTAAGAGTTGATCTGTTTCGCCGCAGTTTACTTATGGCCCCCGCAAAACATAGTGCGTTTTTCTTAGTATCAGTAAATCGAATGTGTTCCACCTTATCAATGTAAAGTTTATCAGCTTTTGTATGATTTGCTAAGTTAAAAATTGGGTTGCGATTTAGAAGAAATTTGGTTAATTATATAACCCAGTAGAACAGTACCTTATAATGTTGCAGATGCAGAACACATACTATTTATTTTTATAATGCAGTTGACGATGAAAATATAGTGACATAACGAAATAGAATAGTATTATATGGTGTAGAAGAAACTGAATTATTTCAAGTGTACGTAACTGTATAGTGCAGCAGACGATAATAATGTGACATTCATTCAAATATGCACAACAACCACTCACTGAAATGCCTGTTTATTTACTCAAGTTAACCGTAGACGAGTTTAAAACACTTGACAAATCAATGTTAGATTACTTGAGAAAACAAACGTCTCATAAGAAATGATAAATCGATATAATTTCAAGTGTCATTATTTCATTTACCACATGTTTATTTGTGAATCTCAGTAACACATATTAGAACAGTGTGTTAGGTAAGTGAAATAGAAACAGAATATCATTTTAGTTTAGTTGTCTATATCTATAATGCTGTCAGTCATGACAATATGTGTTTATAATAGCTAGGTAAGGAGACTTTTCGGCATTCAGCAACTTTTTTTTTTAATTTCTGTATATTTAGCTTATATAATGGACCAAGTAACGTCTTGAATGTTCTCATGTTTTGATGCCTTCTTTCATAATGGAGCAGTTCTCTTGATCGAAGGGTCTTGATTGTTTAAATCAATGATAATAAAATTGCTCAGTAGAATAGTGTCCTCTTATTCTTTCAGTTAAATCTTAATTTCACAATAGTTCGATTATTGCATGATTGACTCGCCCAGTAAAATCCGACTAAACGTTTCAGTTTAACAATGCTATGAGTGCATTAAAACTGTGCGAAAACAGTTAAAATTATAGGCACAATAAATTGTGTCACACTTATAATGATGGGGGCTTCCACGTAAATGAAACTTATCCAGCCATGGATTGTTCAATAACAAGACGTATTCAAAAAGTAGTTTCCATTCAAAACTTTTTTGTTCTTTTTCTAACGACTCTAAAGTTCAAATTTCAAACATGTAAATGATATTAGAAAATACCAGCGCAAGCGCGGTGATCAAATTGTTTTCGCCATGCAAACGGAAAACAGTTTGCAAAAATTTGGTATGTAAACGTAATTCATTATTAAGTATTGAATTCCTTTTCTGGCTTTGCAACCCATTAACCCTTATAAGACAGCTGATGTAGGCTCAGTATAATGTTGATCTATTCTGCTTACTTATAACACAATATCTGTTGGTTCATATTCGGAGTGATAAGAGTGTATTATGATTAAATGAACTGCATAGAGTTAAAGTCAGTAAACACAATCAACGTCATGTGGAAAATCAATATGAGAATGGATGAGATAAAAAAAACAGTAAATTGCAGAAAACAGTAAAATATCAGGTAGACATGGAAAAATATATATTCTAAACCAGCAGATCCTATCAGTATGTTTGCTATTACAGCAATTAATCAATGTATCCACTACTTATGAAACAATCGGATTGCACACTATTTGTTATGCGATAAAAGCATTCATGATTTTTTAATTGAATTCCGTGAAAATTGCATGACGTTAGTATGACACAAAAGGTTAAAAATAAAATAATAAATGATTGAATAATAAAATTTCATAAATCTGTAAACGGAACTGTAAACAAATGTCATTTTTACAGTATTTAAAGAAAGTAAACATGTAATGGTTATCAGCGTATGCATTATTTTCGATGAGTGTGACAACTCATGTTAAAGTTAATGAAAATGCATGGAACAAATCAGGGTTTACACTTTTTTCTACGTTCAAAACTCTTTGAGATTTGAGAATTATAGGAATTCAGTAAATTCCAAAACAAATAAGCATTTATGGCAAAACTAAAAGATGAAAACCTGGCTATTTTCATTAGACTTATCTTGTAGTAGATAAATTGTTAATTATTAAAAAGTATCCAATGGTAAGGTATTGCGACAATGTTTACAATCAATGAGACAATCTACTCGTAACGAAATACGAAGTCGCGATCATCAGGCAAAATTGAGTTTATATTGATTTGCGTTGTCTAGATATAAAAACCCACCTAAAACGCGAGTTTGAACGTCTATCTACATCGTTAATTGTTTGTAACGGGGAGCTTCCAAAATGTTTCTATTTTAGAACGTTTCGAAATCCCCTTTTAAAGTCATGTCCTAATAAGTTTTTGATTATGAGTATCAGAAATTGCATTATACACTCTAAAGCTCTAGAGCAACGATAGTTCTATCCATAACAACGTCAAATCGGACACAAATTCCAGTTCGTACAGATATCACCAAATATTAAATAACATTTTACCTACAAGGAATAATTGTACTAGGTTAACACTTATTATGTTAGGATATTATTTGTTAAACTCATATGTTGAAAAGTACAAGATATAACAATAGAGGGGACAATCAAATGATTTATATAAGAAGAACTAGTTTCTAAACTAAACGTGTGTTGACTATAATGTCGGCATTAATACGAACTAGTTTTTGCTGTTAAGACTTTGCTATCTCCTGGCCATCTGAAAAAGCGATTTTAAAAGTGTTGCAGTCACGAAGGTGGATTCAAAAGTTTCTGAAATAAGTCGTTTGAAATAGACGGTTGTGTTTTCGACATAAATATGTAACAAAAAAATAAGCAGAACGCCTACCTCTTTGGTGTCTTGTTTGTACTTGTCAACGTCACTGTACTGTGTGGGTGGGTCCTTTACAGACCGAATGCTGGATAGTTCCTTCGACAGAAGAGCTACTGCAGGAATGTCTACTCGTCTAGTTGCTGTGCTTGCTCTTCTCGCCATTTTTCTACGTCTGATATGTGTGTCGGTATTAAAATTCTCTTAGCGTTCTAAGCCGGCGAATGAGGAAGTAACTTATTTCAAGATAACATTTGCTACGTAATCTTCAGTTGCTATGCACTGGTTGAATTATTATAAAGACAATCATCAATTGTGATGATATTGATTGTTAATGCATGAAAACGTGTTATATAAACATATCCATCTAAACTGTCCTCTGTCGATAAAGTGTAACGGAAACATGGATATAGATATAATGTAATCAAAAGAAAAATGCGTTAGTTCACTCCTTGATATCCTTTTACAGTACTGACTAAACATTTGCAAAAGGTTGAACATTGATGACTCATGTTTGCATTAATTTTTATTGATATATATCGTAATTATTAGTAAAAGGTTTTATGTCGAACATTTCATTTAATTCTTCATTTCGCTTTAACTTATATTTTGTAAAATGTGCAGAGTTGATTTTATAAGTTCTTCCTTACAATCAACGCATATTATTCTGCATGCATAAAGCATATCAGTGAAATCACTTTACAAACTGCTGTTTCTGATCTTGTGAATTAGATTAGAAACCAAAAGAGGTCTTTAAGTTGTGAAGTTGATAATTAAGTAATCAAATATATGCATATGTTTTTCGTGGGAGTTTTCTTCATTTTGTTCAGTATAATCAGCAGGCACGAGTATTTCTGCGTAAAACCAGGTTAATATATTCAAGCGGTTTGAGAAAAACAACTATATAGCTAATATCATTTATCTAAGCAATGTTTAATTTCATTAATGAAACTGTTCAGTTAGGTATTAATATGTATAAATAAAAGCGAACTGTCTTCAGCTAATGAAACTCAGTCGTCAAGAAACCGATTGTACTTTCGTGTTACGTTCATTACTTTCAATATGTGTTTATTCAAACACAGTTTTCAAACATTATATGTCTTAATACGTATGTTTATTTGAATTGCAAGCCGCGATAACCCTACCGTCAATAAACGCTGATAAAGGACAATTGAACGGTAAATTTTGCTTATTAATGATATCGATTTACCATTTCAACGATTGAATCCCTAGCGGTAAAGTGTTTTATCAACAGAGATATGTATGCATGCAAGGCTATTAGTAGACATTTATACACCTGGAAATAAGCACACCCGGAAATTTAAAATTGTTTGTGATTGAAAGCACTCTCATGAGATGACGACTTAATTGAGCTAAGAAATAGTAATTTGATAAGTAGCGATACCAACTGAGTAATCATAAACCAGTAAATTTATGAGTTAAGTTTATTCTTAACCAAATTATTGAAGCATAAGCGAATGTGTTGTTTTTTACCAAAACATTTACTAGTGGATATTTTTGGTAAATGTTGACGATTACGTAACCTAAAATGACATTATGTAGCCAAATTTTTAATAATATAATACATGTAATAATATAATATATATAATTTAATAATTTAATAATAATAATAATAATAATAATTATAAATTTTTAATAAATATCCTTCCATTTCAACGGGGCTAATAACATGACACTGTTCTACCAATGATCTGAAGATGCGTACATTGTCCGAATTCAAGAAAACTCACACTAGCATTTTGGAAATTTTTATATTATACTCTTCGAAATCATATCATGTTTATAAAAACATGGTTGAATAACGTATCATGTTTATCAAAAAATGGTCAAATAACGATTTATATTTATCAAAACATGGTTAAATAACGAATCATTTTATCAAACAATGATCAAAGTAACGTACTATGTTTATCAAAAAATGGTTGAAAATTTATCCTGTTCACCAAAAAAGGGGGAATGAGAACTCCATTATATGTATCTTGTGCTGAAGAGAAAAAAGGAAAACCGAGATTAATGACGCACGTATAAGAATTTTAAGCTTCATCAAAATTTGTTCATTGCAAATCCTAGCCGAAGGTACAAATGCTATATCAAAGTCAGAAAAAGAAATTAAAAAAATTGTTGCGATAGGCAATGTGGGCTAATTAAAAAAGTCTAGGAAAAGTGCGATAAAAAGAGTGAAGCTATCGAAAAGCACGAGAAAGAGAGTGAAGCTATGAAAAAGCACGAGGAAGAGAGTGAAGCTGTGTTTTTCAGTGGCGGAATTAATGAATGTGCCGTTGTTGTCAAAAACTATAGATCAGATTGACATTCAGTCAGTCAGGAAAGAGAAACAGCCACACAAATAGAAACAAAAACAAAAATAAAAATGGCCAAATAGTTTCGAAGATGTAAAAGGCGTTACTCCTTCATGAACTATTTCTGAACAATTTACTAAAATATTATTCAATATATTATGGTTATGTATTAAACTTGATAGTTGAAATATGTTAATTATTTGACATTCTTTACATCTCATCTATTTGGCCATTTCTCTATCTGCTTGTAGGTAAATACCGTTATGTTTGAATTCGATGAACTGCATATCTTCAAGATTTAAATGGCCACATGACACGCAACGCAGACATGTTGAATATATTATTCGTTGCATGATATTGACAGATTAAGATGTTATAATAATTATGTATCTTCTTCTTTCATTTCAGTGTGTTCTTCAAATTCAACTCTCGTGTAAGGGTTCATTTGGCAAAGCATTATTAACCTGGGATAATACAGTGATCTCCCGTTAGTCTAACACTTCAGATGTTATAACAAATTGAAACAGTTGCAGTATTTTGTTCATTTTTCTTACGAATATAAAAGAATCAGATGTTACAACGGATACTTTAAGCTTGTTTCAGACAAATGTCCATTAAGGAACATCTTCATAATTTGCTTTGATGTATGTTTAGCATGCCGCCGCCACCAATGCACATATAATGGTTACCACCACCCTGATAAAACTTATCCTTTAACTTGATTGTTACTTCTGCTGGAGACAACACTGTTAACCAAATTCAAACACTTCAAAATGCTTGAATTGATGCTGATAATGTTCATACAAATGAATATTATTGGTAACTAAAAGCAGGTTTGAATATTCATAAACTGTCGCAGGTTAAAAGTATAAACAGAAATGAACACATATCTACGAATTTGTGTATTTTCATCTTTGTTAAACAGGCAATTACACTGAAGATGTTCAAAACATTTATGAATAAGAAAAACCTCAAAATCTTAATCTGATGTAGGCATGTTTTAAATATTACACGGACCTATCGCTTAGTTTGAGTGATGTTTCCATTGCATATCTAACTATCTGTCTCAAGAGTGTCTTACACAGCTGTTTGCTGTTTGATCTGGATCTACCAGTGTTTGACAATACGGAATTTTCATTCACTGAAAATGTTTTCTACCTTGCTTAACAACTCTTGGAACTGCAACAGTTAACTTACTTATTTTACACTCTTGGCTAAATCACATCACTGCTACTGTTATCTATCATGTTTGACAACTCTTGGTTTCAATCCAACACTGCAAAAGTTATCTGACATGTTTGACAAGCCTTGGAATTTTAATTCCCTGAAACAGTAATAGTTATCTACCTTGCTGAATTAACACTTCGAACTGCTACAGTTATCTAACGTGTTTTACACTCTTGGCTACATTACATCACTGCCACTGTTTGACAATTCTTGGTTTCATTCCAGCACTGCAACAGTTATCTAACATGTTTGACACCCTTTGGAATAGGAGAAGCTTTTTTGGATGGTAGATCCGACATACAAACTCTTCCAGAAGACTCATGTCTCCTTCCTGTTCTTTAAATTCATTACCGGTTCTCTTTAAACAAGATTATTTTTTAATAGTTTGATAGGCTTTATTTTTCCTTTTCTGACAAACACACTGGTCGTGTCAAAGCCTGTAAAGGCATGGGGGCTCAATAGATCTTTTGCAAATTCATTGCCGTGCCTCTTTATCACATCATTAACATTTATCATGCGTCGTTTGTTTCCAACGCCAGTATCACAAAATACATTTCGCTCGTCAATATTCAGTTCAAGGACAACAAAAGAATAAAGACGTCAGTGCCTGGAAGACGTTAGAGTCTGGCGATCACACGATGATTGTCTTGTTTCTGATATTTCCTTTGAAACATACTTTAGATGAAGCATCATTCTCGTGTCATACTCTTCTGGAGATGTGTATAGGCTTTTCATATCAACTGTTATTGTACTTGACAGATCATCGCTTGATATGCATGTGCACTTCTCCTCGTATGTGAAGAACACCCTACTTCCATACAGCTTTAATGCTTACTTGTTGCTTGCCCATTCTTCAAACAGACGTTCAATCAACTGTTTTTTGTTTTCACTATTGCTTATAAATCCTTTTCAGTCTCTTGAGATTTTTGTTTCACTCTCTTTAATCAGGAACGTTTCTGAAACTCCTTTTCGAGTCCTTTCTGATGACTGTATTGAGCCCTCTTTGTATATGTCTGTCACGAAATCCACCTGTTCATATTTTGGAAGAACGTCAAACACTTTCTGTGCTAGTTTCTCAAATGTCCTTGGCAGACCAGTCAAACCTTGAGGCCGTGCGTTTCCGTCAAAGATATAGATTATTGAACTAGAAGCGGGTCGTTCAACCAGATCATTTGTTTGTTTGTTTGTTTTATTAGGAATTTAACAGTTTCAGATCAGATCAGCATCAGTCTCTAAGCTGTGCATCCGATTAGATTTGTCCGTTTTCATCGGAGTTTCATCTGCGGTGGCAAGGGCCAAAGGTACAGGCCGAAGAGAATAGCCAAAGGTCTTGTTCAAACATGTTATGCTCCTCTGATAACAAGTGGTCCGAAGAGATTCGTTTCAGCCTTTTATTCAACATTTTCTGAGGCGTTTTGAGCTTCTGTCTTTTCTTTTTGTCATCAAATGTCTTAAGCTTCTGTTTCAGCAAGGGTGTGTAGAAACTGACTGACTTGTCAACCAAACCTTCTTTAACAATCTTTTCGTGGGATTGTGCGCCCATTGTTTCGCCTCAAGTACATGCTTTTCTGCATCTTTCGCTAATGGCGAACCTGACGAGTTGCAGAATAGTAAATCTTTGTTGTCCACACTGAAGGGTTTGACAAAGTTCTCAAATGACAAAAGGATGCTTCTGAGTCAGTTTTACTGGCTTGTTTATTGTCCCTGTGCACATCACTTTCAGGCTTTGACATTATAGCAAGCTCATAAGTTACCTTTACATAGCTAGCCCGAAAGTGTCTAGTTAAGCACCACCTGTAGTACGCTGTAAAATTTCTACTGAACCCTCTTATTCCTACTCTTGATTTTGCATGTCTGTTAATAGTCTGTTCGATTGTTCGATCCACTGCATTCCTTGCACCTGCTCTGCTTACACTGAACTCATTCTGCTTTAGAAGATCTCTAGCTCCTGGGTGTGTTGCTTCTATATTGACCAACGCCAAGTGATACACAGACAGGTACTTTGTATAATTCTGAAGTTCATATGCGAAAAGGCAATGGACACATCTTTTGGATGTACAGTATGAAGAGGTCAATGTCATATTCTTTGATTGTCTCAAATAGCTGAGAATGAACCATACTTTGTCTGTATAGTCAATCCAAAACTGGACAGTCTTGCCCGGATGACCCTGACTGACATCGTCCTTAAATTCCAGATACTTCTGATAAAGCTACTTAAGGCCCTGTCCTCAAAGAGCTTGATAAGATTGTTATGACATGGACTTTCAGCCAGTCAGGCGATTCGAACTCTGCAAATAGAAGTCTTCCATGGCTTCCAAAATAACTAATGCACGCGCATAGCCCTGTTTTAATGCTTTCTAGACAAGACATGTTCAACAGAACCACAAATACAAACGCCTTGCTCGTTTAAGTTTTTCAAGAGCTCCATGATATGACGATAAAGTGTGAAAGGCTCCCAAGTTAATTATGGTATCTTTAAACTGTTCAAGATATCGCAAGACAATAGCATAAGCGTATTTTGCAACTACGAGATGAAATGTCACTAATAGATACTTCTGTCCAACAGCTTTAGAAATCCTCTGTGACTCTTGCAGCACTTTCTGCACTGTAGCATTTTCAGTAATAGGAGAATATATAGGTGGCATGTACCTTACAACGGATTGCCTGTGATGTTCTGTGTGTTTAGTTAACGAAACACACCCAGCCCAACTGGGAACCAACTGTTTGTCCTCCAGTAAAAGTTTTCTGCACATGAACCACTCAAAATATGAAGAATAACCATATTCTGAAAGCTTACTTTAGCCACTTCTACATCTGAGCGATGTATGACAGGCTCGGACTTGCTCACTAGAATACAATCTTGAAGCTCTTCTTGTCAATATTCCACTGATCTTTGCTTGGTTATCAATATTGATGGAGCTTCCCTGGCTTCTCTTGGACTGTCATTGTTTGTGGTGGTCTCTTGAATCATGATACCGTGTGCCGAATGAGTGGTACTATAAGGTATGGTGTACCATCGAGAACATCACATATATTATTCTTTCCTGTAGATCTCTTGTAATTAAGAAAAAAACTTGATGTTTTGAAAGGGAATTTCTTCAAGTTAACAACTACTAGACGTTTTAATTGATAACGTTAAATGTAAAATTTAGAATGATTGTAAGGTTATATAGAGCTATATTAATTGCTGCCGATTTCCACTAAGATTTATTTTAATTTGAAATTACAAATTTCCAAATGTGTGACGCTTTATTTTATATAGAATGTTTGAACTATTTGGGGGAATATTTTATCATTTATAATAATAAAATTATCGATATATAATAAGCTTGATTCAAATATACCATCTGTAATAACTTTTTTATCATTACAGGGATATAATCTGAACGGATTTATTTACCAGAGTAACCTACCCTTGTTTCAAATAATGACTAGAGGTTCTGGTTAGTCAATCGAAGAAATATGCAGCAACATTGATTCGTTAATCATGCCATATATGCAAATACACTGACTGAACAAGAAATTGGAGTTCAACATTAAAGGGGCAGATAATCAATACCGATTTCCAGGCCTATCCGGCGGCCAGTTACCTTCCAACAAATGCCATTCTGTGCGGAATACTTCCACCTTTAACATGATATAGGTCTCAAAAATTCCCACCAGTGGGGACCTAGGGTCCAGACAGCCCTCAAACTACCATCTCCCTGAAACCCATCATGTGGCTAAGGTTTATCGATGACATAGACACATACTGGTGCCACAGTCTCGATGCATTACAAAAATGCTATTGACAAGCATTGGCTGAATTCGAAATTTACTGGACTCTAAGATGAGCGTGAATAGCTGTACCAGCATCTCTGTAGGTGGTTCTTTGACTACCTGTTGTTCCCACACTTCCCTGCAGGCCTCAATACTGTTATCGTGTGGTTTGTTTGTATACAGGGAAGTCTATTGAAGTCTACAGGGACATCTGTTGATACCAGATGGGTGCCTTCAGGAATGTCCTTGGATTATACTTTCTGCACGTAGTCGGTTGTGTCTTGAACATACGAGGGTAAATCAACCACGTAGGGTCTGAGATGGAAGTCCAAATATTCCTATATTTGTTCTGTTGGGTGGCCATTTGCCGAGACAAAAGGTAGACCAGGGTATCCTGGTTTATGAATTTTCGAAAGCAAATAAAATATTGAATTTTGTAAACTATATTTATATTAGAATATGACGTAGCTCATGATAAACACCATGTAGTTATCTTAGTTGCTTAGGATGATACGAAAAATGATCAATAAGTCAATAAATTATTTCACATTATATAATAACTCATAATGTTACTCGTTTGCGAAAACAGAATCCACTTAATGGATCCATTATTTTTCTTTCATGAGCCTGTCTATTTTATTTTGAACAATGTCAACAGACATGAAACTATAATATTTTATACTATAATTGTATTCATTAAAACGAGGCAAACTACAAACCAGAATATTGATACTGATAAACAGTTTTCATATTTTATTTGAAGAGATTATAAACTGATCAGCTTAACTAGCATCACTTAAAATGCAAAGAGTATTAATTCGATTCAATGGAAGTTTTATTCAAGCGGTGTTTCAGTTGAAGAGAAGGGCGAACTACTCGTGCTATTGTTTAGTAGAATGTCAGCACTGTTGCTAGCAACAATTAAATTGCAGAGAGTATTGATTCGATTCAATGGAAGTTTTATTTAGTCAAGTGAAGAAAGTATTAATATATCACTTGAAGAGACCGGTCGAATATCCAGTCTATGGTCAAGTAGAATGTCATAAAGACAAAACTAGCTGAACAAAGAAGGATTATATATGCCCAGGCTAGTGAAGTTTAACGCATATTGACTCTTTCTCGTGGTTTGGTTTTAGGCAGTCATTGGTCGAAACTTACCAGAAGCGATTTATTCAGCAAACCAGACAAGCATAAAGTTTCACAACCTAAGACAATTCTCTTACAAATTGGGACTTTCCATAAGTTGGTAGAAAAGTTCACATACAGATGTAAAACATTATAAAAATGAATATCAGAACTCGCAATTTGTACAATAGTACCTCATTGCATAACACACACACACACACACACACACACACACACACACACACATATGTATATATATATATATATATATATATAACACTCTTCTGCAATTAGCATATTGTAGAAGGCACATTGTGTTC